>JACJUY010001474.1:5544-24529 GCA_014220935.1 Platorchestia sp. MABIK | reverse complement strand
ACCTATAGAGTCAACACAACTGGGCAATGGGAGAAACACCTATAGAGTCAACACAACTGGGCAATGGGAGAAACACCTATAAAAACACCTATAGAGTCAACACAACTGGGAAATGGGAGAAACACCTATAGAGTCAACACAACTTGGCAATGGGAGAAACACCTATAGAGTCAACAGATTAAAACCAACCAAGAAAAACAATAATGGGATGTTCAGTAGAGTTCACCTTGCCTGTAAAGATTAACCTCAAGTTCCCTACACCTACAACGACTTATGTTTGGGAGCAAAAACAGTGGAGAACAATTATCTTTAGCTCAGCATCCCGACAACTGAAATAACTGCAATAATCTATTCCAAAAGATCTTATCCAGAAGTGGAATTTGTTTCAAAGCCTTTTAGTAACTTCTCGTTTCCCGCGAAAGAAGGAGAGTTTCTGAACTCATCCTCAGGGAAATGTTTTAAAATAAAAAACCCACATATATGTATGTTAACTCTGTCCTAGTTGTGGTCTTGAAAGACGTACACATACACTGACGCAGTGGCAATGACTGCAAAAGTTGGTGTTGATTTTGTCGAAATAATTATATTACATCGTCACCTTTATATCGAAGATGGCAAACGTGATTTCTCGATGGACTCGTCACGTACCATCACTTCAGATCCAGCATTATTCTCTATTATTTTTCAACCAGTGATATGAGAACCCCATCAGCCATAACATTACATTGAACAGTACGGCGTCACGGACAACTAGCAAAACAGCAACGATAATAATCAACCGCATTTGCAATGGATTCCCGTAATCGAAATCACCAAAACGCGCATTTTAAAGGCTCGCATAATAAAGCTGGAGAGCACTGCATCAGCTCGCAGCAGCAACGCCAAATCACAGCATAATGAATGACACACTGAGCATGGAACGAGCAAGCTTCATTACACGGTCTGGTGCAACGCTTCCTTGTCGCACGCTCCAACTGGTAAGATCTCGGCAGTAAAATCAGTCGCAGAGTCGTTCATATCAGCAGAGAGACGAACACCGCTTCAGTCACTGAGCTTGGCGACTGAAATGTGTAAATTAGACAGCTACGAACACCACGCGTCCACATCAGAGAGCGATCAAAATTACGCGAAAATGTCGTGCTTGAGAAACAAGGCTACATCTCTGAAATTAAAGAGGATCGTGATACCTAAGAAGCAGAGCTGCAGCTCCCCACCTGCACTAATTTGTGCGGCAACAAGAGACTCAACAAAGGGAGCAGCTATTCGTTAGCACGCGCTTGCATTTCAGGGAACAGTGATGCGATGTTGCCTACAAAGCCAGACAAGCTACAAGGAATGTTAGGATTTCACCCTCAAATGTTCCGCATGATGCAGAACAGCCATTTATAACGGAGTCCACGAATGGACTTCGTGTGAATAAATGGTCGAGGTTCAGAGAAAAGACAACGCAGTGAGTAATGTGTTGAATTTGTGGACTGGTTTTAGCGTATGCCGAGGCTTCTCAGCGCTCTACTTGTAGTATTTTAATGATTTTTTGGTGGCATGGGGAAAAAATTAAAACGTTTCGCAGTTAAGTGCGATTTCCTATTTATAATACAGGACTTAGAGAGTAACTGGTAAAGCTTCATTCGAAACTCGCTCCACGATATTGAATTTTACAGCAAACAAAAGCCAGTCTTCATGAAATAAATGCAAAACATCTTTCGTTGAACGTGAAAGACCATGTAAATTAAAACCAATTTGAATTTTTATGCTCATCTTTGAGAGAAAATTAAAACTGCATCATTTGGCTTCTAAAAACATCAGAGTGCAGAGAGACCTGATCTACTAACATCAAAATCAAACCCAGCCCCTAAGACTTCGAACATGAAATTGCAAATTAAAGATAATAAACCGCTGACCAGCAGCAACAGCCATGAAATTGTAACAAATAATTCACAGCACCATTATTTCCATTCAGCAAATTGGAAAACAGCCATGTACATCAAATCAAGTCCCTAAACAAGATTCGGGCTCTTATTCGTCAAATATTGAAAACATGCCTTCAAGATAATTGCAGATTTCCATTTGAAGCGCCTTTAATGTATAGTCTTCCAGGTCATACCCATTGTCAGCTTCGCAACTCAATAAAAATGTCTAAGACGGCTCGTCAGGAAGAGAAAATGGTAAAATTAAAAAATTAACATCGCCTTAAGAGAAACTGGTCAAGTCGAACAGGCAACAGACCTCCACATCTCTTCAGCAGCAACCACACCACAAAAACAGGAGGACAATATGAGCCTAAACTGAAATTCATCGGATGTCTGCACCAACAAAACAGTTGAACTCAAGCTACAAAACCACATCTCTTTAGCAGCAACCACAAAAAACGAGAGGGCAATATGAGGTTAAAGAAAAATTCACCCGAAGAGCAGATGTCTGCACCAACAAAACGGTTGAAATTAACCTACACTGCAGAAGTCTAGTGCAACCCAAGCGAGGGAAGTCACCATGGCTAGGGCACACACCTCACGACGGAGCCAACCATCCATTTAGCAATAAATTCGAGTGTAATTCGCTGTAGTCTTCACTGAGAGGCAAGCGAATTGTGCCTGAGCCCCAGAGAAAGCAACGACCTCTCTGCAGGGCTCTTAAATTACAGCTTCTCTTCAAATTGCATTTTTCATATAGCCCCAGTATCTCCTCCAAGCGCGAGGCACCAATTTGCAGGTAATGTCTTCTTGATTGAGTTCCTTGAGATGAAATTTTAAATCCACTTGAGATGATCCTTCTCTGGAGACCATGCCAATTCCGAGTTTATACATTCGATTAGGATTTAAAAAATAGCGGTTTGACAAAACTCGTGTATTGTATCTCATCCTTGGAGATTTTGCCACCAAAGATACTTCTAACACCCTCTTAATGCTACTTGTTATTGAGCATTCTATGAGAAAATTACTCGCAACCTTTCTGCCAGTCAGAAATTTTAGCATTTTGAACAGAATGACTTTTGGTAAGAAATATTGTACTAAATTACTAAACAAAATTTCATCCCTTAAGTATGTTGGACTCTTGAAACACGAACAAGAAATAAAAGCAGTCTCTTTGTGTTCCCATGATAATTGATACTATGTTACATAGCCGTGCATCTCGTTCATGGGAAGTATAACACTATTTTAGAGGCAGCACGAGCACATTAAAACAACCATAATATCATAGCGACATTTATCTACCGATAGTCATATTAACAGATATGTATGTTACCAAAATATAAACACTCAATGGCCGTGTCTAGTGTAAAAGCTAACCCAAGGTGCTCGGATTAAATAGTTTTTTTCAACTGAATAGCATTTGTGACTTAATTTTATTCTTGAAGTCAATGTTATAAAAATTGCTTCACTGAGAAATCAATATAAAGTCTCATAGCTGTCCACTTATTTAACACTAATTCACATTTTTTGCGGTAGATATTCAAGCATGAAATTGTTCGTACTAAGTTCTGATAAATTCGAAACCATTGCGATTTGGAAGAGAGCATATAAAATAAAAGTTGGACAATAACTCGATTAGAACAACTATACCCTACCGCACTCAACACTCCACAAACATCCCTAAGCAGAACCACCATTCAAACGTGGTACCACTAAATGCGGTACCACCATTCCAATGCGTACCACCATTCCGACCAATGCGGTGCCACCAAATATTTCTACTTCGCTCCCAGCCTCACGGCAAAGCCAGCAAAGGGCACGCACTTACAGTGCTGTAATCAATAGCACGAATACAAACAAGACTGAAATCCACTTCCAAACTTTCAAGAGATTACAAATCGACTCCAGGCATACAACGGCAGGGAATAATTCTTGACGATTTAGGCTTTCCCTCCGAATTCCGGCGAAGATTTTCAGAGAGAGAGAGAGAGAGAGAGAGAGAGAGAGAGAGAGAGAGAAGGGAGTCTCTATCCCTTTCTTTCTGTGTCTCTCGCTCGCAGCCATTAAGGAAAGATGCATCCGGTGAACCGAAGATTTATAACAACGGCCGTCGGAAGAGCGAACGCTGGTATTTCAATTGGCATGCAGCGCATTTCGACATGGGGCACGTAATGGTCAACAGTCCACCATATACGAATCACTAAACAAATTACGGGCCGGTCCACTTAATTACCTCTATCAATCCCTGTATAGACCAACACTCGAGGATATTTATTAAATGGAAGGATAGGGCCGGCCCAACTGACCGTGCATGCATCACAGCCACCCAAATATCCTGGGCTCTGCACCGCCAGGCTGTGTGTACACTAGCCAGTTTTTGTGTGCATGGGCTCGACAAACTCATGTGTACATGGGCTGGGCCGACTCATGTATACATGGGCTGGGCTGGACAAAATCAAGTGTACAAGGGCTGGATCAAATCATGTGTACATGGGTTGGACTAAATCAAGTGTATATTCGTTGGACCAACGCATGTGTACATGGGCTGGACCATATCATGTGTACATGAGTTAGACCCAATCATGTGTACATGAGTTAGACCCAATCATGTGTACATGAGTTAGACCCAATCATGTGTACATGAGTTAGAACCAATCATGTGTACATGAGTTAGAACCAATCATGTGTACATGAGTTAGGGCCACTCATGTGTACATGGGCTGTAGTAATTTACTTGTACATGGGTTGGCCTAAATATTGCCTAAATCTTCAGAACTTACTCATACGTACATGAAATAAACTAACTCATGGGCAAAGGGTACGTAAACACAGAAATACCATACATGGAAAGTCCCAAACATGAATGACGATGCATGAGTACAAGAAACTTAAGAAACTGAATGAAAACGAAGAAAAGCGACCACGGAAGCTGATCCAACAAGGCTTCAAGAAGCTGAAACTCGAGCCTCTGAGAGAAATACGGAAATGCACGGGTCAGATTTATTCCGACATTTTACGTTTACGAATCGAAATGCATTTTTCCTGCATAAAATGCTAGTGTCACGAGACGTGCTAAGTTACACTAGTGAGCATCAGACAAGTCAACCCATGGTGTAAATGCTACAGTACTATGATTAAACGGAGGAGAATGTAACGAAACAAAAATAAGAACAAATTTACAGTTCCGTGAAAAATAATGGGCAAATTTGTCCATACATCGACAGGTAATATCGTCCCAGAGCAAAGACATACGCATCCAAGCAAAGAAATTATTTGCGCTCACACTAAAATGTGGCTGAATTAAGCTCAATTTGACCAACAAAGTTCGAGCAAAAAGTTTAATTAGAATTGAAAGGGCTGGAGTTCACGCATCGCACACTTCGCTACGTTACCATTCAGAAGAGCGGCGACGATACCAATTATCTGACTTGCTGTGCCGCTTCCAGCTCAAAGTTCGCCATTTACCTGCAAGAAAAAGTCAAACGTTAGCACAAAATGGCTAAAAAACGGTTACCGAAAAATCTAACGTGGGTATGGTCACTAAAAAATGGTTACCGAAAAATCAAACATGGGTATGGTCACTGAAAAACGGTTACCGAAAAATCTAACGTGGGTATGGTCACTAAAAAATGGTTACCGAAAAATCAAACATGGGTATGGTCACTGAAAAACGGTTACCGAAAAATCAAACGTAGGAATAAAACAGCTGATAAACGCTTGCCGACAGAAAATTAAGAAAATACAATGGGTGGAGTAACATGCATTTGAAATTAAACTGTGGTTTACACACCCAAATATCCCAATTTACCTCCGAGGAAAAAAATCCAATGTAGATGTAAAACAGTTAAAAAACGATTACTGGCATAAAATTAAGAGAATTACCCGAAGTGAAACATACATGAAGTATAAAATTAAACTGTGGTTAACAGCATAAATAAGAGATTCCCGATCACGGAACAGTAAATGAAGAAGTGTCACAATATATTAATTAGGTAAAAGAAACACTGAAATTTTAATTACCACCACGGACAAAAAAATGCAAAGTCGCCGTGAAACATAACTAGATTTCGTGACATTAATCATCAAACAAGGAATCTCAAATATTATAAGTGATAAAAATTATACCATAGAAGAGACCATGAAAGCGCTACATTTATGCTGCAGCGGCTTTTCGTAAGCCCCTTTGCATAAAGAGCAAAAAAATCTATAAGGAGTTGCCTAAGCGACTTGAAAGCTTTTTCCTTCGTTTAATACAAGCCATACAATGTCATTAATGATGCACTCTTCAAACGGGGGAAAAAAAGCGCTGTATCTCCCGAGAGCGAATTTCCAAAACCCTTCTTGCGAGAGCACATTTTTTTACAAGACGAAAACTATCACGTCTGTGTTTTATGGTACGAAACATAAAGAACGGCACGGTGAAGGCGACAAAACGAGGGGGAATTCACGAGCGCGAAAGGAAACTTCACAAACTTCAAGGAACGAAAGAAAAGAAAACTTTGCAGCACCACGAACAAATGCAGCAACAGGAGAAACACGGTGGAGGATGCCATTAGCGAAACAGAAGTGGTCATTATTTTTGTGAAGGAAATGCAAATTAAACGACAATTTAAAAAACTTTAGTTCACGAGGAATTTATACATCGTAAAAGAACTTTAACGGATGAAGACCATTCGTTCAACTGATGATAAATTTAAAACGCTTGATGACCATAATTTTAGAAATTCTATTTAGAAGATTCCATTTATTTTATGGATCAATGACTATGACATATCGTACACGAACCAAGACAGAATCATCCCCTATAATTGGACAAATTATAAAAAATTTAATAATCCGTTTTCGAAAATTTGATAACTAGGTAGTCTAGTTAACAGAAAGTGAGCTTCTATACCTAATGTAGAAAATAAGCAACTATAGCTCGTGTAGAAAATGAGCTGCTATAGTTGTGCAGAAAACTAACTAGTACATTCGGTGTACAAAAACAGCAAGTATAGTAAGCGTTGGGCACTAGCTAGACGAGGTAAAAACAGGATGAAAAATCCGTGCGCTTTGAAAAACAGAATAATCAGATCGTTTGGGTTTTCACCAGAGTAGAAAACACCATCGAGTGGCTCAACAAAAAACAAAGAGAGACAGCCGAAGGCGAATATTTTGAAGTTTTGCCCAAAGCTAATCTGTGATGATCAGCAGCAAAGATCGCTCGGCGAATACAAGATGGATGGGATGTTCGATAAATAGTAAGACCATTGGGAGCGGAGTCTCGAACTGCAGACGGTGACTGCTCATGTTAATAAAGAGGGTTCTATAAATGCCTGGGGCTGATATACGCGAGGATAAACCTACCCTAAAGTTGAGAGTTCATGTCGTTAATGTTTCATAGAGACATATTAAAAGCTCAGAATGATTAATATCGCAGTTCGAACGATGTTATATCCTTTTCTATACTTGGGCGTTGTGCTTCATCTTATGTATTCGTATCATTATAATTGTTATTACCTTAGTTCAGGATTTCTTAGCCCAACAAAAGTGACCTCAAAAGAGCGAAGAGAAGGGACCATTTACTATGGACTGTTGAAAACGGAGAATCAATGTACACAATGTGTTCCCGTGCAGAATACTCTGTGCATGCGAACAGAAAATTAGGAAGGAAGGGGAAGAAAAAGCGAACAAGAAAGAGAAAAAGGCATGAAAACTAAAAGAAACAAAGTAGGCACGATTAATAGAAGTCCTAAAGACATGTACTTACAGCTAATGAAACGTCGTGCAGTACTCGTTTGAAGTCATTGATAAATGGCAGATGCTAGATCCATCAAAACGACACGCGGGTGATATTTCCCTAACAACAGCTTGTCACCAAACTGCGAGTGGCTTGGCAAATTTGCCGAGTTAACTACCGAATCAATCATTCATGTGATAACAAAATTGGTAAGCCCTTATTAATCGACGCAAAAATAAACTACATGTTCGCTGACTGATTACCGTGGTTCAAGGACACTATTCTAGGCAACAATGGGCAAAAAAAGTAGAGTACGTGAAACCATAGTGAAATTAAGCAAATCACTATATTTTACAGATACACTTTCACCTAGAAGCAAATGGAAAAATGATCCCAGCTGTCTTTACAGAAAGACATTAAGAAAGACATTAATTTAAAAGCAAATGCAAAAAAAAACTCTAGGACTCTTATTTTTTTTTCTTATTATTCTTATTTTTTCCTTATCATCTTATTTTTGTCTTATTTTTCGAATGGCTCTAACTTGTTTCCACCTGCATGTGAGCAACGCAAGAACAAATGAAAGCGAGTGTTTACCAAGCATAAATTTTTTTAACGATATGCGAAATCCTGACGCTTTATAACTTTATACTTTTTGATAACCTACAGGCTAATAACCCTGTAACTCTAAACAAAAAAATGTGACTTTATTTCAGCAAGGTTGCTTGGATAGAACCAATGTCGATTACCATGCATGCAGCAATCCAGTTTTGATAACAAGAAGAAAAGAAAAACCAGAGATCGTTCGATTCTGATATAAATTACCTCAAAAATTGATAGCCACACATTCAAATGAACGTAGTACTTTTGTAAAGCAAATTCTCACTCTGAAAAATATATTTCTTGGAGAGGAATCAAGACAAACAGTAGAAACACGAAATCTTTCAAGAGGACTTGAGATTCTTCTTCCACGAATAACGTTATTCCTCAAGCCTAAAAAAGAATCTTCCATAAGTCACGTTATTTCCTCGAAGCCTTCAGAGAAGAAGAAAGGAAAACTGCACAAGTATGCCAACACGGGAGCAACAACCCTTGTACAGGAAATACTTAACATTACAAATAAATTGGTAATTTTATTCATAAAACACAGCATCTCTAGGATGAAAATTCGCAGCGCTATCGGCACTTTATTAATAGCACTTGCAATAAACTCTGGCAGGTTCAATATTATATCAGACAAGACCAATCCTAACCGTCATAAACCACCCACAAAAATCGATTATTTCTTGGTTGTATCGAGTGCAGTTCTATGAAAAGCAACAGACAGTCCGTAAGCTTCTTCATAAACTTTTTAGAAAATGTAATGATAATCTTCAACAGTAAATATAACACAACTGTAAAAACATCCATTTAAAATTTCAACACACTACGCACACGCGTAACTCTGTCGCTAAAACGTTAGTTCCTCCAACACCTAAACATATAAGAATACAGGTCCCCTTATCTCAACATTCTACAATCCCTGACAATCTTAATGATCCAATGCAATTAAACTACCCTCTGAATGAGAAAAGGTCATAAATTAGCTAAAATAATCAGGACAAAATAGCAGAACTATCAACGTGGCGTGTATTATCTTGATTAGTCTTCCGATTTCCATGCATTTCGGAATCCCAAAAATAACGGCACCGTCATAAACACTAATGAGATGCCGTGATAGCAGGATTGGGGTTTAGAGTATCTACGCTGAATTACCAAATTTCAGGACGGGATAACTCATTGCCGGCAGTTTGCTTAAAAAGTAAGACCCTTCCAGCTAAGGACGTGTACAAAATGCATTATGTTGATTTTACACAGAACGGAAAGTCGAGTCAGTTGTGACAGCCCGTATTTGAGGGTGCACAATCAACTCTACGGGGGCCTCGCACCAGTTTTCGCGTGCGGTGCTAAAGTTAAGCCTTGCGTTGTACAGCATGCGTATCGCATTGTGTTGTCGCCGGGGCTTATTAGCGGCGACATTGAAAGGATAACAATGCGTTTGTTGTGCCGTTATCAGTTTGCAGTCGCGCTCATGCTAATAGAGGAAATTTACCAGCAGTACGAGGTGCCCTGGCAAAAGGAAATGCCTCATTCGAGCGCGGCGTGCAATGGCTCGTGATCCGGGCAATGAATGTGCATCTGTATTAGCCCCTTTTTCAGCCTAAATATACACTTCTCGTGCAATCAATGCAGGTGACATTCACATCAACAGGTCGATGCCCTACCGCGAATTTAAACCCTGCGCTAACGCAACAAGAGAAAACATAGGAATGAGGTCATAGAAAGCAATGAATAGTATTTTAATGAATAAATATTTTCACAATCATTGGCTTATTCATTTTTACTGAAGATTTTTAAATCAGACAACTTTTGCACCACCTTGATGGATTTACCACTGGTGACTCATTTGAAGCAGTCAAACACCTGTCTTTACTAACTAGAATGTGACCTGCACCATTTAACAGTAGTCGTCCTAGATAATGATGAAGTTACGTAATCCACGTATTTCATTAAACGCACGCCTACAACCAGCTAGTCTTGCGTAATATTTGTATCCGGTTGCTATTAATAGGCCAAATATCACGTATGACAATGACAAAACAGATTCACATGTTTGAATAGATACTGCGAAGTCTTCCGGTTAGATTGGGGGTATGGGGACGGTTCAGCAGTCTCAACCGACGTGTTCTAATTGAGCCGATCATCCTTCCATTTGCAAGATAATAAACCTGAAAGAGACGCGTCAGACATTTCGCGCTAAACTAAGCATTTAATTCCCTCTTGACACCAGGCAAATGGCACAACGCAGGGTTCAGTAATTGGGCTCAATAACTCACAGGCAAGTTGGAAAGTGCAATCTGAAGGGCGAACGCCAGGCCACTTCAATTCGGCGTTCGCGCCATCTTCTCCTTCGGTTGATGAGTCGGTGCTGCTGTAGCGTGAGATCTACCACACTATAGCATGAGATCTACCTCTAGCTAGTACTATAGCTTGAGGTTAGGTTACTAATGGATATTATTCATTTCCATAGATTTAATTTAGCGAAAAACACTCCATTTGTACATCTCAAACTACAACTGGGTAGGCGATACATGACGGTAGACCTCACGCTTTAGTGGCACCGGCGAGTCCGAGTGTTTAAGGCAGGTACAGGCAAATTTCAGCAGCTCAAATGAGTTCCATTGAAGGAATTCAATGTTCAGGCAAGGCCTTGCCAATGTAATCTTCGCTTCAAAATTAAAGATGCTTCAAAAAGAGCCATCTTTCGAAAATGAGTGAAGCTTCTGGAGTCGGAACAAAACTGAATCGATATTTAGCTACAACTTAATTAAATGACGCTTTCTGAAACACGAGGGAAAGATATCACTAGGGAGAGAAACTAAATCCGATGACGCTGTAATTAAGTTGAGTGACGTGCCAGAACAAAGCAGCCGACCGTGGAAAAGCTTTCCATTCTCTCGTTGGAAACAAATGCGTCGAATAAAGAAGGCTAGCGAAAAAATAATCCCATTGAATCCCCTTCATCTCGCATTTCCTGATTTAGACTCGAATCAAGTTATTCAGCCACACCAACTTACTTTCGCTGACATCATCCGAGAAAATAAACTTCCCTCAAAAAACTATCCTTCCTTCCGATTCCTTCGAAAGAGCATTAATGCCAGATTTCCTTTTCTCGGTGGACAAATTCGATTCCGAAAATTCCACTGGAGCGTCAAGAAAATCGATTCTGAAATTTCCTTGGCCGGCACGACGGTGCCTCAGGGTTCTCGGCCTATTACTTCCGCGGAGCTCAAATAGCAACGACCGAAGTGTTCGGATATTTATGGACCTTCCACCACCACGATAAAGTTAAAGGAAAAATTGTCTGGCCCAGAGGTTCGCTCTTCGGTAATACAAGCGAGCGCCGAGTCAGCTTTACACACTGTATTATCGGCATCTCGTGGCCGAGCCAATGACATCGACGGTGACTTGAAAAAAATACGCACCTGGAGCCATCACACAGTCAAAAAATACGCACCTGGAGCCATCACACAGTCAAAAACACCTGGACGCAAATTGTGAAGAACCGTATCATGAGAGATGGGGAGTGAGTTGTGAGTTGGGTACTTCCAGGGAGTGCAATGTTGCTCATGATCAACTGTTCAGTTGAATGATAGTGTACAGTACTGTTATCTACTGAAAAATGCATGCACCCTCCAGTATGCATGAAAATAAATACGTTCACAAGCTTGAGATGTTGAAAAATATTCAAAATACTTACTCGGTAAATAAATGTAAAATAATAAGCGCTTTTCCGCCCCCAATTTCAAATGAAACTTTTTTCTAGATCAGAGGACCGTGAAAACACGACTTGGTTACGGCAAACCTGTAGTGCAACGGTACAGCGGTTCAAGATTTTCAATGTACTGAAATTGAAAGATTAGATTAGATGATAGTTTAAGCCTCCCTAACCGTAAAAAAAGCGTAATAAAGAGAGAAAGGAGGAAGGCATCAAATGGTGTGAACTTGAAGAGACGCGAAATCTATGCACAAGATGCATAGAAACGGTAACTTAAAAAATTTCCTGAAACAAGATAAAAGTTGAAGAAGAACGTAATAGGTGCTGAAAAACATGACAGCAGTGAACTTAAAATATATGGTCTTGAACATGACAAGAACATTTCATTTCAACAAAAAAAAGACCAACCAAACTCAAAGCTCGGGACCTCGCATTTTCCCTCTGTGATTTCTAATTCACATAGATACAATAGTTGTATCTACTTGAGGGGTTGAAATTGAACAAATCTGACATCGTAACATAGGTGAAACTATACGTAGTTGGAAATTTCAGAAGGAAAATAAAAAAATACTTCCTAAAATTCCACCTCAGAATGAGAAAATTCAGCATTCTGAGAACCTCAATAAGAAGTCGGCAACGTGAGTTAACAAAAAAAATAACCCTATGAGGAAGTCAAAATTCCAGGAAGCAATTAAAAGATTAAAAACTGTGCACAGAAGATAGAACCATCATTACTCGGCTGACAACACTAGAATTGGATTACAAAAACATTACCCTACAGCGACCTAAATAGATTGCATTGTCGTTGCATCTAAAGTGGTCATAATAGAATATAGAATAGTAAAGCCTAGCTACAAATGCGATTGAAACTCCCCTCATCCTTGAGGAGCATGAATAGCCCAGGTCACCATGGTGGGGCTCAAGTAACGACTAAACTAGAAAATTCATCGAAAGGGAAATTTCAATTTTTTTTTAGCAAAACTCAAATGCTTAAAACATGAGTACCATTGAGGACAAAGTGCAAGGAATCAAAAACTTGGTCTTGGGCATGGAGTAAAAGAGAGTATTCAGGTCAAGAGAAACTTCCAAATTTAGGTTGGGAAGAGCAAAATTCAATCACTTGAAACGTGAATACGAATAACAACGAAACAAAAGAAATTAAAATGATAGGGCTTAAAGTAAGGAGTGAAAAAGGAAATGCAGCTCAATAGAAAATTTAAAATTTAGGTTAAGGAAGCACACATTTACGCGAAATTCCACCCACTTACGTAAAATTCCACCCACTAACGTAAAATTCCACGCACTACGGCAAAATTCACCACACAATACGCAAAATTCACATTTAATAGCAAACCTGACGAAGCCTAAGGAATCAAAACTCGGGAAAAAAGAAAATGCAGCTCAAGAGAAACTCCTAAATTCATCAGATCGTGGATTTTAGGTTTTTGTCTTGGAAGAGCAACCGACTGCCAAGAGAAATGGGAATAGGAATCAGGGGAACAGGCGGAAGTCCGCACTCCGAAGCACAGCAGTTGAGGAACGACTCTGCGATCGCCGGGGTGCCTCACCCCTGGGGGGGAAATTTCAGTAGAACCAAAACTGGTGCAGTTTTCCACGGAAATTCTGGTATAATGCTAACTTGAAACCAAAACTGGTGCAGTTTTCCGCGGAAATTCTGGCATAATGCTAAACCTGAAACCAAAAGCCTCCTTCTAAACGGAAGTACAACAGAACAGCTATCCCAGACACGCGTTGATATTCAGCTATCAATAGCTATATCAACGCAACGTTCATTTAACGACGCTCACGCAACGACAGAAATATTCATGTCGAGCGAATTCGGAAAAACTTTTTGGCTAGGATGAAACAGAAACAAAAAAAGCAGCTGAATTGTCAGAACAGCAATGAAATCTGGCAGAAATTTTACGGAAAGTACCAAAACACACTAGGAAACGGATTTATGCCGTGCTATAAAGTACCAAAACACACTAGGAAACGGATTTATGCCGTGCTATAAAGTACCAAAACACACTAGGAAACGGATTTATGCCGTGCTATAAAAATGCACTAGATCAAAAATTCAGCAGAAACCACTAAAAGAAAAGCAAACAGAGAAATCGTTCACAATGTCGGATCAACAGAAAACACCTTAACACAAGCACCATTATAAACTGCATACTCTAGCAGAAAAAAAGAGGAGACGTCCATATCGAATAAAGCAACAACAAAAGCTCAACAACACCAGCTCTCGAACAAGAATAGGACGATCTCGGAAAGGACAACCCGGAGGGAGGGAGAAAGGAAAGAAGGAAGGAAGGAAGGGAGTCTCCAAATAAGACAGAGGAGCAGTAAAGAGCGATGAAGAAGCAGATAAATCACGGTCGATGGTTATGGTGGCACATCAAAGTCTCACGCCGGTGCCTCAATCAAGGCAAGTGCCAACAAAAAAAAATCGGAAAGCGCTCGTCGCTGCATGCGCCTCATCTATGCGAAAGCATCGGTGATAAGCTCTCCGTATTGAAAGGCGTCATTACACATTGTCTCCTTCTCAGGACCTGGCCTTCGCAGGTGCTCACTTGAAAATGGGGGTGCTGAAAGCCGTTCCATCGCTCGACTACTTACTCTTTTCGCCGGAAGGCATTTGGGGGAAATTTCACCTGCGAGCGCTGTGATCGTGATGCTGAAGTGGCTGTTTTTGTGATTGTTTCAGGAGTTTATTGTTGCACATTTATGCGCTTCTGTTGTGAATGTAGAGTGGCATTTAAAAATGCGACTGCAAAGCGATGTTCTACTATGACATAAATAATAATGGATTCTATTTGTAACTTACGAATGGTACCAAAAGCAAAGATTGCGTGGAAAGAAAAGATGACATTTTTGAAACAATAAATTAAAACTTTGCCTACAGCATTTGCTAAATTAGGTGCTGCACACTGAGAAACGAGAAAATTTCTAACCTAACATATCATCGTGAAGCTTAGATTGATAAATACAAGAAAAAAACGCACTAAACATTAACCTTCTGATCAACTGTTTGGAAATGCACAGGAATTCAAGCCTGTTTCTCAGTTTACTAACTTTCGAATAAAATCCGGTCAAAAGTATCACTCCGCATATCGCATTTTGAAGGTATAAGCCGAGTTATTTTCTTGCAGAATTTTATTTTGAAAAATCCGAAAGTCAAAATTTTTTACTAAAAGGAAGGTCACTCAATCACCCCTCACAGCACCCACAATCTTAACACGTTTCCTGCGAAGGGACCCACCGGTGGTCACTGAGGGGATTTTCCTAATGCTGCTGACCGACCTGCAATCACTCAATTTTTATGAATTTTCTTACTCAATTTTATGTACGCTGAATGAAGGCACGATCCAGTTAATGTGATCCATTATCAAAATTGCTCATTACAATTGACTTTAAATTAGAATTGAATACTGAACTCAAGTTTACCCCATCACAGGAAATATGTTAATCTTGAGTTGTACCCTATTTTGTAACTCTCCAAAGAGCTCACATAAACTAGGTGCAAGATAAAAAAAACACCATATGATTAATTTTTTCGTGTCGCCGTCACGCAAGGCTGGGAGATGGTTACAGAACTTGCAGCGACAATTTTCAGTTGCATCGAACAGCAAAGTGCTCGCTACGAATTTCAATGAGGAATGAAGAGTCTCGTATACACAGGGTGTCCCCAAAAAATGTACCCACTCTTCGACTGCCCAGTACTAGTGTATTTTGTTTTGATGTAGGTATGTATTGACATAGATAAAATTCTATTTAGTTACATCAAAGAAAAGAATACTAGATTCAAGAAAATTAGATGTAAAAGAAACTGTTGTACATGAAACAAAAATAAAATATTTCCGAGTAATCGTCAGTTAAAGGATGAGTACATTTATTGGGGATTCCTTGTAGAAGTGCGTTAATCAGCTAAATAGAAACGAATGACGAACTGGAGAAACAAAAGTTCATCGAAACATAAAAAGAACGGATCAGATGGGAGAAGCGCCATTGAAAATTCGACAGGCTTAGTCAAGTCTTGCTTACTCAAAATGAAGTCTTAATTACTCACAAGGAACTCCTACTTACAAGGAAGTCCCACTTACTCACAAGGAAGTCTTACTTATTCACAAGGAAGTCCTACTTATTCATAAGGAAGTTTTACTAACTCATGAGGAAGTACCCACCAACTGCCTAACGTTAAGCAAACACAGGAGACACTCAATAATGGAAGTACTATGTACATACACAAACATGACACACCGCTATCTTGACATCAGCGTAAAAGAACGCAGAGCTAAGATAAAAATTGACACAAAGCCGACGGGTACACGTTGACGTTGCTCAAAACCATCCAAATGTTTAAAGATGAGAGATAATGGACGTGGAAGATGCTCAAAAGAAGCAAACACGAATAAAAGGAAGGCCATGAAGGTATGCAAGGAAGGAAGAAAGAAAGGCGATAAGGGCCGGTAAGGAAGGAAGAAAGAAAGAAAGGAAGGTAATGAAGGCCGGCAAGGAAAGAAAGCGATGAAGACCGGCAAGAAAGGAAGGCGATGAAGGACGGCAAAGAAGGACGAAAGGAAGGGCGGCCGCAGGGTGGCGTTAATCGTCGCCTTAACTCGGCAAGCATCAGAGCTCGAATATCTTTATCGAAAATCGAAGGGACCCAATCTCGGCAGAAGTACGCGTTTGTTTAGAAACTCGAGAAAACACACGATTTCTTGAGCACCACCAAAAATGCTGTTTCAGGACTATTGGGAGACCATCAGTCATGTGACGGGCTCCGAACGCGAATGAAGTTCGATTTTAGAAGACCGTTAACTCAAGGCTTCCCTCCTCACATCGGCCATGATAAATCGACACGTAGATTTGGCGACCGCTCTCTGGCTTAACTTCTCCCCAAATGGGGGCACTTGCAGCCGTTTATGAGAACCTGGGTAATACTTGCTCAAAGATTCGCGTCACTCACCGCAGAGACATCAAACCTGTTTTCAACTATTAGTCGCAAACACACTGACCTGAGGCCTTATTTGAGAGCAATTGAGGCGCTAATATGAGAGCAGCACTCAGACTCAAGCAGCTGAGGCGCTGATTTGAGAGCAAAACTCAGACTCCTGCAACTGTGAGCAGCGAATAGAGTTGAACTTCTCTCCTGAATTATATCGCAGAAAAATTAATTTCAACTTTAGCTAAGGTGAACACAAACTCTGAAAAATAATTATTTGAAATAACTTCCAATTCAACCTAAAAAAAACAATTGTTTGCCAAATTTTGCGCCTTGAATGAGCATCCTAAACAAAGTTTCACCACAGAAAGTTAAAAATAGTTTTAAAGAAAACCTTCAGTAATGAAGCTGCAATTAAGAAAGCAAGGTCCTATAAATAAGATGTTTTTCTTGCGTGTCCCGCAAAATGTAAATACTGGAGAATTGATCGACGAGTTCCTAGCATGCGGGCAAATATAAAAGCGTTCAAGAAAGTGCATCGACGACAAGAAAGCATCATAAAAAATAAATGAAGGCAAGGCAACCATTACAACGGTCACACAGAAATTTTTCAAATAATTTCAGTGAAGCTTAGAAAAGATGCAAAAGAAAAATATAGAAAACAAAAAAATACGCTTACATAACAAGACTTTCCGTTCATATCGCATACACAAAATAATCCAGACACGTTCACGATACTAACACGAAATAATTCAGAAACGTTCACTGATACGTTAAATAATCCAGACACTTTCGCTGACGCTTCCACGAAATAATCCAGACACTTTTGCTGACACAAACACACAAAAAAAAACACGTTCGCTGACACAAACACAAAATAATTCAGACACGTTCGCTGACACTCACACATGACACGCAAAAACACGCAAACGACAAAACAAGTGGGCTGTGAAGCGGCAGAAATCCGTATATCTCGTAGGGCTTATGCACGGAGGAGCGTACAAGACGCGCGGAGGCTCGGGCGGTGCCGAACATAGGCAATAATGCTTCTAAAACAAACAAAGAGTCCTTTGATTACGCGTCATAACTCAAGGCCCCCTTGACAGAGTGACACAAACTTGCAGTATAATATCGGAGCGTTGAGCGCGAAAAATCCTCTCTGCTGTATCAGGAAGAGGCGCGTCACAGCGAGGTCTACACTCGCCGTATCACATGATAATGCTCGATAAAACACTAAAAACAGAGAACCTGGTGTTGGGTGACTTCAACACTTATCACGATAGAGTCTTGGTAACAACCACAAAATACTCGATAAAAGTATGCTGATAATACGTTGCTAAGATACAAGGGCAAGTTAAGGCGATATGTGGTGCTCAGCTGGACTTATATTAAGGTCATAAAGATAGTGTAAGCACATGTGAACGAGAACGTTCGTATTAGCCTCATGAATATTAATTCGCCCAGAATAATGAACACAGAAGTAGCCCAAAAATCCAAGTTTTACGTTCTTTTCATGGGCAAAATTATTTTGGCTTAGCCACAATGATTACGAAGACGTAAGGAAAGATTTCAGCAACAATACCGTACGTTTGGCTACTTGTATAATCATATCATCTCTAAAATTCTACTCTCCGTAGAACAACTAATAAAATTCTAATAAAATGAACCACAGGTGTAACAATGAAAAGAAAATACGCGGGGACAACTAGTCTTTTAGATATTTATCCGCACGCAGAACAGCCTTATTCAAGGATAAATTCAGCTAAGTTATTTTGAGTGCGTCAATTAGCAGAGATACGAGCAGACGTGTGGAGTCGCATAGCGTGTCTCGCATTCCCCTCCTCCCCAATAAAAAGCGCGAGGTAATTTCAACAATCAAAGCTAACAGATTCACGAGAAAAAGTTGCCTAATTCAGAGTACAAAAGTTGAGGGCTGCTATCGCCTACAACCCTCGAACGACCTGAGTGCGGGAGCCCAATCTTTCTTGACGTCAATACTAAGTTCAGTACAACCGTGAATCACGCAAAAAAATCATCAATATAATCCACCTTTGAGTAGATACATTCAGGTCCACTGAGGGGCCTGAGATAAG
>JACJUY010001473.1:113693-133168 GCA_014220935.1 Platorchestia sp. MABIK | reverse complement strand
CTACTCTACCTGCTCCCTCTTCTGAGAAAAAGGGATTTGAAATCGGATAGGTTTTTCTGCTCCACCCTGTATAACCTTTGCAGACACAGCTAAAATAATTTGCACGAAGACCGGTAAATGTGAGCTTCCTATAAACTGAGGAGATGAA
Organism: Platorchestia sp. MABIK; assembly: GCA_014220935.1. Taxonomy (NCBI): domain Eukaryota; kingdom Metazoa; phylum Arthropoda; class Malacostraca; order Amphipoda; family Talitridae; genus Platorchestia; species Platorchestia sp. MABIK. Next base: position 133,020 of record JACJUY010001473.1, on the reverse strand, counting down.
CTTGCAGAAAATCTGATTTCCTTACCAGGACATCTAAAAAAGGTTTTTCACCATTCTGTTCACATTCCAATGTGAATTTGATGCTGGAGTGAATAGCATAAACGTAATCAAGAAATCAATTTGCTTGATCCCGCGACCTAAATAATAAGAAAGTATCATCCAAGTGCCGTCTATAGAAAACAGGTTTATATTCAATAGAGCATGAATTTAGAAAATCTGTTTCTAAATGAGGCAAAAACATATTAGCAATCACTGGAGACAGGTTAGAGCCCATTGCTAGTCCATCTAGCCATGAGCATAAAATACGAATCATTAAGAGAGATTTCCAAAACAACGCTTGAATTGCTGTCTGTCATAGTTCATAAAATAGCTTTAAAAAAAATCTTGTCCAGCATTTCAATTGATTCTCCCAAAGACACATTTGTGTACAAAGATTCAACATCAAGGCTGCACATAAACAGGTTATTAGTATTGACTATAGAGGATAATTCACAAAGGAAATGACTCGAATTTTCCACCATATTAAGACTACTTCTAATTGGAGTTAGGATGAGAACCATATATGCACAGAGCTTGGAGCTCGGAGTGCTTCAAGCAGCGAGAATAGGTCTCATGGGTACGTAGGACTTATGTACTTTGGGCAATCCATATAACACTCCCAGTTTCGATCCACTAGCACGGCTGGATTTAAAAAATTTATGTGATAAAATTGCAGCGTCCATATCTGTCTTAAGCCTATAGTTGATCTTATTCTCGATCTTTAAAATAAGAGTCCTTGTATCTGTGGCAACTTTGCGAAATTTATCCTGATCAGGGAATGGCCGTTCAGCTTTGGGAATACACTCATGCCTATCGAGTAGAACAACTCCGTTGCCTTTATCTGGTTTGGTGATGGAAAGACTAGAATCAGAGCTCAATTTTTAACGGCAAAAAATCCTATACGGCAAAACAAAGCACAATAATTAATTATTAGCATCATCAAATTTGTTGTGAAATTTATGAGTTAGCGTTTTAAATTTCTTTCTAAAAATACCCCTAGCATCATCAATCGCAGGATTAATTGCCGATTTAGCAAATCTGGCATATGTACAGTACGTTCTGAATATAATAAACACCTTTGGAAATTCAGTTTTTAAATTGTTAGGCCACAATCTAAACCTAATCTCAAAAGGCGTTTTTTCACCATTATTTGTGCGCTTCATCAGTGTGTTAGTAATGGCAACAAGGACATTGACGGAGTTCAGTTGAAAGTAATTTTTGAATTCATTTAGATTACTTTTTTCAACTTAAGGTGCTATAATTTGAAACAAACAATGACATTCTTAAAAAGATGTAATTACGGCTTTAAATTCCGCTTGTACTTAAGCAGGGGTTCCAAACCGGGGGTGCTCGCATCCCCTGAGGGTGCGAGATGATATTCCAGGAGATACAAGAAAAGTCCAAGTAAGTATTTGAATATTGGCTACACGCTGGTGTGTTTATTTCAGGAAGAGCGAGGTTTGAATGAAATTTCTTTGTGGGTGGGGGTTGAAAAAAGGTTGGATCTCCTGCTCCGGAGAATCTCAACGTATTGGACGATATTTTTCATCTTCGCGTCAGTTTTAGAAAGATAGGAAAGAAATAAAAGAAAACAGTCTATTTCCACTAAAATGGGCTCAAGAAAATCAATATTGCTTTTAGAAATTTCTCAATGTAGCAATCCATAGTTGGTAAACGTACATGGGTGGCATAATAGTCATGTCAACCAACGGTTGAACAAAAAGAAACCACAGGAGCAACAGAAACCATTCAAGGGCTTGGAATAGCTATACCAAATAGGTATTACAATTAGGCATTACAATTAGGAATTACAATTAGGTATTACAATTAGGCATTACAATTAGGTATTACAATCAGGTATTACAATTAGGTATTACAATTAGGCATTACAATTAGGTATTACAATTAGGTATTACAATTAGGTGTTACAATTAGGTACTACAATTAGGTATTACAATTAGGAATTACAATTAGGTATTACAATTAGGTATTACAATTAGGAATTACAATTAGGCATTACAATTAGGTATTACAATTAAGTATTACAATTAGGTATTTGAATTAGGTATTACAATTAGGTATTACAATTAAGTATTACAATTAGGTATTTGAATTAGGTATTAAAATAGCAAAAGAATAGCAGTGCTAATCAAATATTTAAATTAGGCATTGGAAATGCTATCCGAAATCGGTATTAAAATTAGGTATAAGGATAGCCTTGCTTATTAGATATTAAAATTCTGTATTAGAATAGCTACGATTGAATAAAAACTGCACACGTAAAGAAAGACGGTGATCATCGATGAAAAAGTCTTAGGAGCATAGTCTCTATTTACACTGGCACAAGAGCTCAGCGACCCTGCGATGGCATCTAATGTTATTGAAAGTATGGTGAGTAGAAATGATCTAGCTTCAGTACATCTTGCGTGAAAAGTTAATAATTTAGTTTCCATGTATGAAATAGTCACAGACATTGACATGTGTGCATGAGAAAAACAATGTAGCAAAGTGATTTGTAAAGCAGTGTTTCAAGCTGATAATAAATAGAAAAAAAAGGCATTTACAGAAAATAGAATAATAATATATATGAAATATTCCCATAACAAATTGGAAGTCATTGGTTCACCAAAATTATACAAACTGCTGTACGAAAGTAAATACATTGAACATGATACGTACTAGCATAAAAGTAAGTACATGCGCATACTACCAAAACTTTAAATCGGAATGAAGCAATATGAAGTAATGAGAGGAAGTATTTTGTAATTAGTTTTTCAGTTTGTTCTGCGGCATAATTATTGACGAGACACTAAATGAAGTGTTATTTTTTGTTTGAATTCTATGATTTATTGAGTAATTTTTACACTCCGTGGAAATTTGTCAGAACTTTCTGCCTAATGTCATGCGAAAGGCAGTTCACTAACACATTAATTCTCAGTGAGCTCTGTTCACTGCTCGCTTTTTACTCGCTGAGCAGTTTCACTGCTCAATTCTCAGTAAGTGAAACTCAGTAAGTGGTGAAATTCTCAGTAAGAGCAGTACACTGCTCAATTCTCAGTGAGCTCTGTTCGCTGCTTGCTTTTTACTCGCCGAGCAGTTTCATGACACTGTTGGCTCTAGGAATGGATATTTTTTTCTATTTTCGAAAGTGTTTTCGTTTTTGTCAATATTCTTGAGTGAGTGATGGACTTCTATCGGAAGCGATGGCGGTTTCAAAGGTGACTCTTCGGGCTCCGTGCGTCATACGTCAAAGTATGTTTCTGTTAGTCACGTCAAGGTTATTTTGAATTTCACAGTTCGGTTCAATACAGTTATTTATTGCTTCTGCGATGTTGAAATGAAACAAAGAGTATTTCAAGGCAGAGTTGAATAACCGATCATGAAAAGCTCACGCAAAACTCGAAATTATGAGCATTTGAAATGTTTACCGACACATAGTGTCTCGAGCGACAGAAAGAAAGATAATAAAAATTCAAGTGGCTATGGTAAGGGAAAAGTGTTTTAGCTGTGATCAGGAGAATTGAATGGAGTCTGCAATATTGAGAACGTGTACTTCAGGATAGATCCGTGATTTTAATAAGATGACGGGAAAAAGCAAATGAGTGCATGGGCTAATAAAGTGAAGGAAAGGAAAAAAAGATTTATGCAATTAGTTAACTGGTTATTAGTCACAGATTACAGAATGGTGTTGTCCTTAGTGATTTTATGCCTAAGTGAAAGACGTAGTTGTTTAAGACTTAGAATTGAATATAGTAGAACGGAACTTGGCGACAGACCTGAGTCAAGTAGCCCAGTCTTGGATTTACTCCAAGTCCAGGGCCGCCAGACGCCGATCACGCTCAGGCACCAAAGTAACTTATTTACAGTCATCATTTTTTGCACACATGCACCATGCAGTAATCCGTTTGATGATTTAGTATGACAAGGCTGTTAGAGTATGAATGAAAGAATAGAAAAATCTATAAAGAATTATCAAATCTGCTCAGTTTGTGATGTATTATAATATTTGAGATACTGCCGGAAAAGGATGGCCGGTTATGGTCTATACAACGATATTCGGGGGAGACACAGACATCAAAGCTCTCTCTGCATACTTCGGTAAACGAGCGCCGCAGTTCGACGCTCGTCCCGAGACTAACTCGGCCTAAATCTGCGGATGATCGGCCCACAAAGACTATGTGCTTATTTCTAGAGAAATGTGACCACAATAAAAGAGAATTGCTAGGTGCGGGACCTAGAAAGTTCCTTTGTAAAACGCTTGCTGCTGCCATCGTTGCAGCAAAGCTGTGCCATTAACAGGGCCTCTCCCACAGCTCTAATGGACTCTACCACGGAGCCAGATAACGGATTAAGTTGGCCTCAAGGTTACGGGCAAAATGCAAGTTGCTTCAGGAAAAACGGGCTTTCAGGAGGTCCGTAAATATCTCGTTAACGGCTCTTTGAGCATTAAAGGCGCGGAAAACTGCTGGGAACTCAAAATTATGCACATTTCCTATTGGAAAGTTGGTTTTGAGGTCTGCGGCTTGTACAAAAGCTGGAGAACCGAGAATTGAAACTACGAATTTACGATAGCGTTGCTTCTGGAAAGTCGTTTGGTTGATCATTAGGTTTGGCTCCTACAGTGTGAACATTTATGGGATGTTCAGGCAGTGCGGTCGTCATTGAACCTCTTTGAGAGCAAGCTAAACTAGTCGTGACTTGCGTTCCATTTCACCATCATAGGCAGTGGGACAACCATGTGGACGACATCTTCGTGTGTTATTGATCAGCTTTATGATCTTCAGCATAGATCTTTTGTAATTTTATACTTTCTGCTTATTCAATAGTAAATGTCCAGGAGCAATTTTGTTGGAAATATTTTAATTTACTGTATTGACTTGATTTACCCTGTTTAGTGGTCGAACTCTTATTTTTGTATACGCTTTTGAATGCGTAATTTGCTAAGCTCCGCGTATCACTTCAAGTCACTTCACGGAAGCAACAAATTTTAACGAAGATTCCAAAAATTTTGAATGCTGCCACGGACATATAAAATATTGGACGTCAAGCTTCTCATCATTTGTGATATCCATTTCTGAATAAATGACATTTTTGCGATGGATCCCGGTTGCATCAGAGTTACTTCGCTGAAGGAGATAAACCTGTCCGTCCCAATTCGCGCTCGGCCGACTTAATGAAATGCAAATATTGGAACGCCGTAAAAACAAAAAACGTCACGGGCGCTCATCGCTTCATCCGTGATTGGATAATTTTGCATACGAAAATTCAAACATCGTGCGAATCGGTAATCATCGGGTATTATGATGGGAAATCAGGGTTAGAATGCTGCTTGGGAAAATGGAAAGTTGACCACCTCATGAGTGAATGATTGCAACCGAAATGAGACATTATTTATCCTCTCAGTAGCAGAATTTTAGATGTAATGGAGCAAAAATAAGTTTTACTTTCTTAAAAAAATGGGCCTTAGTTTCAAGTAAATATTCTTCCCATAGTGACCCAAACATCCCGAGGACTATATCGTGTCTGTCTTATTCTTTGGATCTTATGCGACGTATGGAAACATTGTCATGTTTTCTACAGGGGAACGTAAATCGATTTTGGTGCTTTCTAATCACCTAACCGGGCCCATGTAGATCCAGGCAAAGTACCTGCCTCATAAATTTTAACAGCAATGCACCCTCATTGAAAATTACGTTCAAAGTTCAGCTCAGTTTCAAACACAACAGCTCCTATATTTTACGAGCTACTGCATTTTTAAACTGGCTTCTTTTTAGTGGACACCCCGTATAATATTCTTGCGATGTTTAGCTGGGAAATGAAACGACAACTGCCACGCAGGCGACTCTGCACACATTGAGAGCGGCACGTCTGACAGTATTACTCACTTGTGAGGACTGTCTCTGAAAGCAGTCTACATAAATTCACAAGCAAGCTTAACTCGTGCACCTTTGGTAATCAAAATATTAATGTAGTAGTTGTACCTAGCTAGGTAAGAATATCCGAAGCTACATCGGGATAGTGAGTGTATATTTCCTGTATAATGTATATTTTAATTTTCTTTACAGTCTACTTTTGATTGCTTTAGCAACGCCTTCATTCCTAATACTGCTATTTAGAAAATGTCTTCTCAGAAATGAAGCGCTCCCTTGTAGCTCTCATCGCTCAGCCAGTCCTGCATGCGAATCATGCTACAATGAACGTACCTCAGGCTTTATCACTGCCACTCTGAGCAGCGCCGGTCATCTAAGCCTGCAACTGCCGCCGTCTGTGACCTACAAAGTAAGGCGGCAAATCTCTAAACTGAAGATAATTTTAGGCTTCCACGGCTGACCGCCTGCAGCGCAACATATCGAGTTCATTACTTCAAATACGGTGCTCAAAAGCAGTGGCAGTTCCCATTCGTCGTCCTGCTGGCCTGACTGCTAAAGTCCCACGTGAAGGTTTTGTGCAAAATGAGTCTCTGAAACTTAGGAATAAATTTACTTGAGGATGGTTTCTTAATTAGAAAGAGAGGCTATTAATATATGTATTGAAACTAAATGTATATTTAGGGTACTCAAAGTACTATGTTGGGCGTCGAACTTAAAGCTTTTGTATTCCATATGAAATAAAAAACTGTGATAACAGATGTATTCTGGGCATCTTTATCAGTAAAATTCCTACGTTTGAAAACGAGTCAATGTGAAGAGTGGTCAGTGCGTTGTTGGAATTACTTTTGTACACTGCGTGCCACTGCAATGTTTAGAAAGCTGGCTTAAAATTTACCAATGCTTGTGGAACATAATGGAAAGAATTACCTGGACCATTTAAGTGTATTATGACATTCCGGAACAACAAAATTTTTAGGCTTACTCTAAAGAAAAGTCGATGTATTTTATTTTAGCGACTCTTTTTCTGAACGAGGTAAACCATTTCTGGGCCGTGTAACGTTTTAAAGTGAAATGAATTAATTATAAGTTGAAGGATTACAACAGGCCCATCGAAGAACTACATCAATCTCTACAAACATTAAAGCTAAAATGCCATACGTGATGGCATTTTACGACATCTAGCTCTACCCACATTACAGCTAAAATGCTATCCGTAATTCCATTAAGCATTTTACGACATCTAGGTTTAAACACATTATTAAAGCTAAAATGCCATCCTCGATCTCTTCAAGTATATTTGAAATCCAGTTTTGGTTTTCATTCTGCTGTATAAAAAGCCGTGAAATTTTTGGCGAACGGAAAATGGCATTCGCAATATTTGTAGGCCAGTGAGCTTGCCTGTTGTGAGCAATTGTAATTTACATTTTCAAGTCATTCCTAATATATTATTTATTCAAATAGTGACGTTTGAAGAAGTAATCATAATTTTTGCTTTCGAATATTGTTAAAATCCCGTTTCCAAATATTCTGAGACACTCGTGGAAACAATTCAGTTTTAAATCGTTTAGTTAAAAGATTAGTTTAATTAAAAACGTTTTAATTAAAAAACGACTCAAACGGTTTGACGGTTCAATTAAATCGATCGAAAATAGTTAGAAAAAAAGGAGTCATTAACATTTCAGAGGTCGGGCTTACGGGGTCGCCCTGTGCAACAAGACGATGAAAACTAGTGGAAACTGAAACCTTGCACCAATTTGCAGGGATAAAAACAAAAAACGTTCATGCTTGCACCCAAATATGATAGTTACGGACGAGTAAATATTTAACTTCTAGCTTCTTAAACTCAATATCTTATCTCTCATACAGTACAAACACAAACGGGCGAATACTTACACATCGATATGAGATGAAACTTTTCATCGTAAAAGGTTGGATCGAACCGTTTAAAGAGATCTCTTTTCTTTCACATTAGAGTTTCGAAATTAACTAACATGCGTAAATGGTCCCTTGTTAAAATGAGTGTTTCTGTGCAACAGGCACGATTTTCATCGTAAACCCGAAACAAAGTCTTTCTTTTGTTGAGTCTGGTGAAGAAGATTATATATTTGGTATGACGTTGTGGTATCATTTAACTCATTTTGTTTCTCATGTTTCACTTTACTCATTTTTGAAAACTGTTGTAACAGTTCAATATTTAATTTAAAAATTCAAAGAAGGATATCGAACGGCCAAATCTCCGTGGGGACAAATTACAATAATGTCTTTTGATAAGCTACGAGCAAGTGTATCCGGGATTCAATAATAGGTTCTATGCTCCAACATTCTTCAGGTATTAGACATAAGTCTTCTGAATTTCGCTGATCATTCTACGTACAAGTCGATATTCTTTGTGTTATTAGGTTTAAACACAAATTTTTCATCGATGATGTGCTTAAAAACTAACTGACTGGAATTTGAAACGAAATGTCCTTTGTACTGAATTTAATCAAAGGGCTTCGAAAAGGGATGGTAAAGTAAAGAGACAATAAAGGTTGAGAACAAAAAGTTTCACACATTTTTAGCAGCAGAGAAAATTCAGTTCCAAAAATTAACGTAAAATAGTCCACATTTTCCAGCCATGAACGAATTATAGTTGAATCCTACTGTGACATCGTGGTTTATTATAATTATTTACTACATATTTTCGTGCTATAGTTTCGTGGACTGTGGTTTAATGATGAAAATCACCGTCATCCGACTGCTAATTCAGACTCTGGAATAGAGACTCGGAAAGGGAAGGTGGTTTTAGAGAGAAAATTGTCAACTTGTTAAACGGCAAAGAACGAAACGTGGTAAGTTTCTCCACGTTTCTGCTTCTGAAACCTTCAATTTCAAATGAAACGTGCTGGTTCCTGGGAAGAAAACTGCGAGAAGTTACTTGGTGAGAGCTGCTTTGAAGTTTCCTCTTACCTAAGAATTTCCAGGGATATTTTTGGACGTTAATGGAAGAGTGACGTCATGGAGAAAACATAAATAACTTTGTTAAGTTTAGGTTTGTAGGAAACACGTTGAAATCTTTGGCTTCTACAAATATTCTGAGTAATGACTAATTGCACTCGAATGTAGTACTATCATTGGTTTTACCAGTGCGATTTCATTCATTATACATGGCATCTATTGCTCAAAAAATGCTTAATTTCCTAGATAGATAAAAAAGGGCACCACGACGTTTGCTGATACTGCATATAGTGACCTCTATTTCCGTGTTGGGTTCACTTGATGTATCTAAACATGTACCTATTTCACTTGTTCTCTCTAAACGCGTCACGATAATACTTGATCTTTCTAAACACACTACGAGGTCACATGACCTTCTAAACAAACACACCACGAGGTCACCTGATCTTCTAAACAAACACACTACGCGGTCACCTGATCTTCTAAACAAACTGCTAAGTCACTTGATTTATTAAACACATTTTAGGCAATGACGATTTCATCCCGTGACAGATGACGAAGAGTACCGAATTGAACAAGAAATTAGTTCAAGTTGTATACGATGGCATTTCATACAAGTAAGATAGAATGATTTTGTGGGCATGTAAATGATGTCTGGACGAAACCATCATTCAAAATCTAAAAATTGGCTCACTGGATTTTTTTAAATTACATTTTTGTTTTTGAAGTACTGTGCTGAAATAATGTATAAATGCTACGTTTGACAACGCAAGGCATATAACGCAGAGCAGTGCTAAGTACACCACTTGTTATTATGTTTATTTTAAAGCCATATAGCATCATGAAGTGTCTAAATAGTACAACTGATGGTTTTTATTTCGTTCAGTAAAAGTTTGGTGTGTGCTAGAAAAGCATTTGTAATTTTTTATTAGAATCATCAAACAGTCAATTTATGGAGAAGCACCATGCGTAACTCTAGAAAAATTGATGATTTGTGGAAAAAACTCTAACTCATTTCACATGTAATGTTTATACAAAACGAAGCATAGACGGCACCTAAAAGAGGCATTGGAGAAAATCTTGTTAGTGAAGAGACTCGCTCAAAGTTTGTCTTTGAATAAATAAATGCGTGGATGCGAAAACCTCAAAGAGATTTGACGATTCTTTAGGGTTATGTTCTAAGTTGCATTGAAGTTGAATGGCCATTGGCAGAGCAAACGAGAGCTCTGGAAACTTTATATTTCTAACAGCACACTGTATTACGAGAAGAAAGGCTTGTGAATGATGGGGCTTTGTCGAAAATCGATCAATTCTGCTCTAGAGAAACTGAAAGACTTGAAGAGAAACGTTCATTCTGGAATTAACAAATGGGAAAACATTTTTGATTGAATAAAGAAACTAGACATTCGTTTATTCCCTGAATAAAGAAGCTTGAGATATTTATTCTATGAGTAAAGGAACCATTAATTTTTACTCTATGAAGAAAGAAATTGGAAAATTTATTGCCATGAATAAAATACGAGAAATGTTTATTCTATGAATTAACCCAACATACTGCATACAGCTCATCGGTTACAGCTGAATCTAACTCAATTGAAAAAACCTGAAGACGCTTAGACATTAGAACTTTTATTGCAGGAAAAGAGCATGGGAAAAAGTGTTAAGGGTGGGACACAAAAAGTTTCCTTTTTTCAAGTTTTTAAAACTGCTAATCGCAGTTATTTATAGAGCTGCAGTAAAATGTATCATTGGTACGTCATTCCTATTTATGAGACCGTTTTTAATTTAAAATCACTGTCCAACTACAGAAATTACATTCCTCACCATCCACCCATGGCAAAGAAATTGGCAAAAGAAGAGCGAGTATTCTTGGTAACAACTTTCAATTGTTTCAAAATGTCACAGAAGACGTTTAACAAAATCGAAATCAACTTCTTGTCAGAAGTGTAAGCAACTTAGCTGTGAGAATAACTGTCGCAAATTTTTGTATGCATAAAACAATTCTCAATAGAAACAAGAGAAATTCTGGAAAGCGTTTCACTAGAAGAATACCAGAAAACATTGAAATAGTGCGCAGCCAAATTGAAGAGAATGAAAGCTTTTCAAGTCGACGACATGGAACAATTTTATTTCGGTCAACAGTTTCGAGAATTAATAAAAGAGATTTAGGTGATTCTCCTTACACACGAAGGATTTCCCAGGAATTTCTAGAATAAGATTTCGAAAGAACAGCAACGTTTTGTGGATGGCCTGCGGAGAAACATGAAAGATTTCTTAAAACTCGCGTTGCATCAGATGAGGTAGCTTTCTAAATATATGGTGTTGTAAATCGTTCAAATAAAACAAAACGAGACCACGCTGAAGTTTCTACTTCCAATGGTTACGCGGTTATAAATATTTGAAAAAAGGAAACTTTTTTTGAGGCCCAACCTGTATTTACGAGATTATATTCTGACGTAACCGAATCTGTATCGTCATTTCTCTGATACCAAAATTTGGAGAGTTTTCTTATTTGACATAGAACTAACAACGGTAATACCAGATGATTTATTTTACGCTTGTCGTGGTTACCTTGAGAGCCTGGAATATACTCATGAGCGCCGAACATCTTATGATCATCTAAGGCACGACATTAATTTTATTTACGATCGGATTCAAAATTAGACTCAATACTAAAATATTGTTTCATATTTAAAACAGTGACATTTAAAAAAATAGACACATGCACAAGTAAGTTACGAAAAACAAAACAATTTTAAGGGACGGGTTTTCGCTCTATGTCTTTCTTATTAGAGAATAGAGGAGTTACGCTCAAATTTTCGCAAATGAATAGCGAAAAAGATGAACACACATACCCAGTCTAACTTTTTAGCCGAGGCATCTATGACTTTAGCCGTCCATGTCCAGCTTGTGCATCGGGCGGCGGAAATTAAAGACGCATCTGCAAAAAACTCACGTAGAGTGGATAAGTTCAGACGCCATAATTTTAATGCCGGTCAAAATGTGGTCTTTATCTTAGCAGTGCTGGGCTTGCAGAGAAATTTCAGCGAAATGCAAAAGCAAAAGACCCAAAAACATTCTGAAACTGTTTTCAGCTGACAGAATTGTGTTGATTTTCGGATAACCTTTGACTGCAGTAAAAATAATGCGAAACATTTAACATCTCGAAAGTTAGGCCTCACGTCATTTTTGATCTTACAGGTATCTCAAAAATACTTGACGTTTTGATCATGTCGTCGCAACACTCGGAATTTTGATCTCGTCATTCGAACTCTCAAACTTTTCATCACCCTAGTAAAAAACTTGAAATTTTAGTCATATTTAAAATGCTAGGAATGTTAATTTGATTATATCTTTGAAACATTGGAATTGAAAAGTTTCTGATATAGTCAAAACATTAGGAATTTTGATTACATCGTTGGATCACTCGAAACTTTATCATATGGTGTGTACCTTTTAAATTTGGATAATATCGTTGAAACTCCCGATTGTTGATCACATCGTGAAAACATTTAAATTTAGTACATATCGTTGGAACACCCGAAGTTTGACCACATCGTGGAAAATTGTCAATTAAGATCACATCGTTGAAACACTAGAAATTTTCCCGGACATAAACCTTCAAAAACAAGGCTTCGTTCTTCGGCTTTGAAAAGGATCTCGCATACGAATTTTACTCCACGCTTCGATTGAGATCTGACCTTCAAGTTCACTTTAGAGAAGAGCAATTCAATTTTCTTGAGCTCGTGTCGTCGTATTTTGAGTCGGGGCTTCATAGAATTGCTGCGTTTAGAGAGCTCTCCCTCCCGGTGACAGGCGTACACAAGCGGCCTCTGCGACCAACGCACTGCATTTTCTTCATTCCTTTGTTGAATGATTGTGTGTGTGCAGCGTGCGTAGGCAGCGGCGGCTTCTGGTAACGATGTGATACTTCAGTGCAGCGACACGTCACTGTGATACCTCAAAGTGATATCTCTTTGTAGTGATACCCTCAACGCGTTACCTTATTGCAGTGACACGTCACCATGTAGTGATACCTCAACGTGTTACCTAATTGCAGTGATGACCTCAATGTAATGATTACCTCAGCATGATACCTGAATGTGAGACATAAATCGATACCTCAATGTGATACCTCAATGTGACACTTCAATGTGATTCCTCAATGTGATACTTCAGTGTGATACCTCAATATGGGACCTTAGTGGGATACTTTATGTGATACCTCAATGGGATGCTTTGGCTCAGCACTACTCGTTTGCTGGGAATCCACGTAAACGTGAATGAAAGGAATCGTCTCGTGTAAGACTTCATGTCATGATATCAACGTGCGCTGGCTCGCATTATAAACCCCTATTTCAATCAAGGTATTAGTACACGTAAAATTACAAACCATTCTAATCAAAGAGAGAAAAAGAGGACCCCTTTAAGTGAAAAAGATAGCTTCTTTTGTAGTCAAAAAATCACTTTTTTCTTTCCGAAATTACTAATGATGGTCGCTTGTATCCAAATCTTAAATTGCTTGAATATTTCTGACTGATGGCTGCTTTCTTGCGGTGTCTGGAAAGCTGACGCTTGAATTTAGCAAGAGGATAACTGTAACTCGTTTCCTATGTATTCAAGAACCCAATATTATCCGCTTATACAAACTGAAGCAAGTGCGCTGCAACAGTAGTTCTAATGGATACAAATGCACAACGATACCACTTAGATTTCATTATTATCTAAGAGTTTTTATCTCAATAATTCCTCTTACTAGCTGTTGTGATGCTGATGGGTATGGAACAGAGCGCTGTGTAATTCTCAGACCACAAAAGTGATGCAGCCTGTGACGAATATGCTCTTTTTTTTCTCACGTAACATGTTTCCTGCGAAGGAAAACACCGGCGGTCAATGAGGGGAATTTCATAATGATGATGACCGACTTTCAGTCACTAGCTCAATTCTTATAAATACTTGAAATAAGCACGATCCAGTTAATGTTCGTTATTTTCAAAATTGCCTACTACAATTGGCTTTAAATTTGTGCTGAATATTGCACCTCTGTTTAACCCATCACAGGAAACGTGACAAATCACGTTTCCCAAACGAATGTCGCCCATATCTGAATATTAGTATTGTTCGAATATTTTTGAAAGACAACAGCTCAATATATTTTACGAACACATGCACGTATATCAATCTAAAATCTCCATGATGAGGCGGTCACTACATACGCCAAATATAGCGGCTTTGGCAACTGACACCGTACCGGACATTCTACCTCAATTGTTCACTGGTCATCTCTGTACTGGACACTCAACCTCAATTGTTCACTGGTCAACTCTGTACTGGACATTCTACCTCAATTGTTCACTGGTCAACTCTGTACTGGACACTCAACCTCAATTGTTTACTGGTCAACTCTGTACTGGACATTCTACCTCAATTGTTCACTGGTCAACTCTGTACTGGACACTCAACCTCAATTGTTCACTGGTCAACTCTGTAATGAACACTCAACCTCAATTGTGCACTGGCCAACTCAGTAATGGACATTCTACCTCAATTGTTCACTGATCAACTCTGTACTGGACTCTATACCTCAATTGTTCACTGACCAACTCTGCATTGGACACTCTATCTCAATAATAATGTTCACTGACTAACTCTGTAGTGGACTCTATACCTCAATTGTTCACTGACCAACTCTGTACTGGACACTCTTTCTCAATTGTTCACTGACCAAGTCTGTACTGGACTCTCTACCTCAATTATTATTGTTCACTGACCAAATCTGTACCGTACTCTATAACTCAATTGTTCACTGACTAACTCTGTACTGGACAGTGTGTGATAATCTACCAACATATCGTGAAGGCTACTGTGATGATCTCATGAGATCACTCCAACATTCCGCCTGATCATTGAACGTTCTCAGAGCATCCGGCGGAGCAGTGCGTTGGTAAGCTATCGCCGATGTTTTTTTCTTGCTAATGACGATGATGAGTGCTTGCCCGATGATTTAGAGTCTAACGTTAGTGCTAAAAAATCAACGCATGTTTTAGCTCTTGAGTACTGCCTAAGAGACGTCGTACTGTCATGTAAAATCCCACAGTATGTAGATGCGTACTTGTATTCATCCAATCATCAAAGCTTCTGTGCGAGCACCTGCTTGCTTGCCTAGCAGAAACAATTCTGACAATGAGCTTGCAATTTGCACCACTTCTTCATATCACAGGCTCGATAAAGAACAGCCCGTAGGAAATTTATAAGTCAGAAATTCTCTTCATAATGCCAGTTAATGGAACATGAGTCTTCTTTTAAGGCGTTTCATGGGCTTTTTTACAACTTTTAGATCAATAACGTTTTCCTTAATTTTTGTCTATTAGCACTTATCTTTCAACGCCATTAATTCCAGCGGCTTAGCTCAGAAAACCGGTGATAAATTCCAATTCTCCTGAAATTAATTGGACTCTCTGATCTTGACTTTGAAGAAACTTTTCGCAAATAAAGTCTGACAGCAGGATCAAAGTTTAAGTGCAATTGCCAATGAGTTTCCCGAGGGAAAATTACATGAAAATTGGAACAAATTCTAGAGTGTACAGAAAAATGTTGAAATATCGCGCGCTGACTTATGGTTAACAGACAAATACTAAAGTTTAAGAAGATGATTTAAGAAAAATATGGACCAAAATGAAAGATTTCGAACAACATGATGGTAAAGAAACATAGCGCTTGAGTTGAGCGATTAAAGATGACAGCATTGAAGTATCCTTAATTTAGGTTAAAATTTTGAAATAATGCATCTCAGATTGCCTTTTACTTTTGCCTAAAATCCTGTCATTATAATTAGCTGCTGGATTGCTCGTGCTGGCTACAGATATTTTTTTATTGTGTGAGGGTACGCTGTAGAGAATTCAGTAGATGTTGATTTATAACATTTTATGAGTTAATTTTTAGTTTTTGAAAACATTATTACGAACGTTAAATGGACGCACTCTTGAAAGTGATTCCAGCCCTAACACGTGCCTTTTATTTCTTTATTCGCTAAGATTTGCCGTGGCAGACGAAACAATACGCTCATCTATTACGACACTCGTCGGTACCTTGACCCGTCTTACGACCAACTTGTCCCTTCTTGCTCAGTATTGATTTGGAAATCGCGTAGCAAAATTATGCGAGTTCCACAAACATTCAAAATTTCAAATGCAATTTGTTTTGCAGCAGTTCATCATAAAAGTAGATCAAGTCTACAAAAGTAGATCAAGTCTAGAAAGGTAGATCAAGACTACAAAAGTATATCAAGTCTACAGAAGTAGATCAAGTCTACAAAAGAACACCAAGTCTATAAAAGAAGATCAAGTCTACAAAAGTAGATCAAGTCTACAAAAGCAGATCAAGTCAAGAAAAGTAGATCAAGTCGATCGCTAGAAGCCGTGAGTTTCCTGTTCCTGGATTCCGTTTGTACCCACAAAAAGAAGCTCAAGTATGCATGTTGTTGTTCATAAATTAATGGTAAGCGACAAGAGGTTGGGTCATTATAACGTCATTGAATAAGAAGTTTCTCTAATAAATGCATAATGAGTACAGAAATGCTTTTAATGACGTTCTTTCAGCGCCTGAGATGTAAAAAATGGCAAACTTTTGGAATATTCACCACGCAGCAGCCAGTCTGATATTTTCCTCAAGAAAAGTGTAGTACTAAAGACTTCTATTTTATTTTCCAAGTAAATTTACGTAAATGCAAGTGGTAGACGCGGTTCTGAAGAACTTAATTAAATATCATGCTTTAGAATAATCATAAAGTACATCGGAATTGAACTCATCTACTGCGACGCAGATCCTTAAAAAAGTCTTAAAACACAACTATCAGTAATTAAAGTGAAATTTTAAAGAACATCTCCACACTCATATTTTAAAGTCTTGAATAAGTTTTTAGGCACTTTCATGCATGGCAGAAGATGGGGAACTGGAACTTCAAATTTGAACATTCATACATGGTAAACTTTTAATTTCAACTTTCATGAGTGGGTGGGCATGATGAACTTGAACCTTTAATTTTAACTGTCATGCATGGCTGAACTTGGGGAACATGAACTTTTAATTTTCACGCCTGACTGAACATGAGAACTTCTAGTTCAAAACTGAATCTGAAAAATTTATTTGTGTGCGAATCAATGTATTTTCGATCCTATGTCCTATGCGTGTCCAAAAATTTCTGCAATTTCTGTTTTACCACGAGTATTATCGATATTCAATTATAAACTATCTATGGTTAGGTCAACAAGGAATAATTAGAAATATCTATGCAATAAATTGGTGATATGTACCGAAATATTGAATAAAATACTATTCCTCTATAAGTAACAAACTAGAGCTTCTCAGGACTTCAGACTGAAATCCCAACGGTTTTTGAATCATTGTTTCACATCGAGACAACGAAGCGTAATTACCAGCGTCCAAAAATAAATTAAGGGCATCTAATGTTTCCTTGATGTATCGTACGGACATACACTTCGTCCTCAATCACACATTGGTAAAGTGGGTTCCAAACACTTCGTGATGTGTGCACATTTTCGGTTTTTGAATCACTGTTCATTTACATTGACTGCATTTAATTCGATTTTTACTCATAAATACAGGAATTGTTTGGAGATAGGATCCTCTCTAAGGCATGTGCTCAAAAGTGGTCCCTACGAATTAATTTAAGCTTCAATTAAGAAGTGATTTCCAAGGTTTTGGCATCGGAAGTACTTTACCAGTAAAAATTTACCAAATTTGTAACATGTTCTTCGAATGACTTTAACTCGAGGAAATTACTTATAGCCTACACTACATATTTCACAGGG
Organism: Platorchestia sp. MABIK; assembly: GCA_014220935.1. Classification (NCBI taxonomy): domain Eukaryota; kingdom Metazoa; phylum Arthropoda; class Malacostraca; order Amphipoda; family Talitridae; genus Platorchestia; species Platorchestia sp. MABIK. Next base: position 115,343 of record JACJUY010001473.1, on the reverse strand, counting down.
TGATAAACATTCCAATGTGGTTTATGCTCGACTGTTGTGACTATGTCTTCTTAAAAACAGAGGAAAATTTTTCACTCGACAACAATTCCTGCAATTTTGAGCACAAGCTCGGGAATTTCGAGCCATCGCACATTAGTCGATAGTGCAGAGTCCAAGGATTTCTCGCAATCATGAGAGTGAGAAAACTTCGCTGAGCATTGCAAATCGGATTCGTTTGAAAAAGAACTTGTTTATCCTATTAGACGACTCCTCAATGAGACTTCTCGATGAGGCTACCAACTTTGTTCAGTTGTTCCTTGGCTCAGCGGTCGCTCTCTGCTTCAGGCTCATAGGTGTGGCACGCAAGTGCGAGCTAACTTCGGTATGTGCATACGAACTAACCTATTTACGCTTTGTAGATGAACTCAATTTTCGTTCAAAACTTTTACCGACCTTCCATAGCTGTAGACGAACTGATGAAACGCGCCAGCCCCTGAGAACAGAATTCGAAGAAACTCGTTCATCTCTAGAAACTGTTAAGTGCGTGTCGCAGAAGTGAATTTTCGGCCAATCATGGCGCTCTAACGAAACTTAGTTGAGAGTTTTTCCGCTTGAACTTGAAATTCTTTGAAATTTACAAGAATTATTCAACCGTAAGAGCAGTAACGGTTCCTTACATGAAGTTTCCTGCTTGGGAAATATTTCAAACTTTGTTGTAACATTGAATGTTAATTGTATGTGAGAAAAGCTATTGCATTCCTTTACATACGGTGAATGAGGGATAGGAGGGCTTGCTGGGGTGGCGTAGAAATACTTGATTAGAAATATTCTTAGTAAAAACCAGTGGATATTTGAGTTAAAACAGTTACTCGGTAGGACTGAGGCTATCAAAATGAACAGTGGGTAGTTTTTGCATCTCTAGCTTAAAAAGTTGAGATAAGCTGCCTGGCGTCCACGTAGTCTCTTTAACCGGGCGTCCATGCCACCCTTTTGCTGATTCTATGGTAGTGAGGACCATATTAGTTAAAACTTTAAATTTTTCAAGAAAATGAGCGAATTTTACATTAAGTCGTCACATAGAATTGAATTACTTAAGGGGAAGCACGAATTTACAGTTAAACACTTGCTAACTACTGAATGAAATGATAAAGCAAAGCATTGTGAGCGTTTGGGAGACGTAATAATTGTAATATTGAATAAATGATGTGTGTTGTGTAGGTGAATTCGATGATCTGCGTGCACTTTGTGAGCAAGTTCCTTTGTTTTTGGCCAACATTTACTTCATACTAACTTGCAAACTCCTTCCGAGAAAATGTGAAGAATTGAATTAGTGCTCTAGTCCCAAACAGACTTACTCTACGTGAAGCACATGTGAATCTCATGTTATATTAGCACTCAGCTTAAAGGTTGCTCGTCTGTCTGCACGTGTAGGCGGTTTTATAAAGCTCCCCCCTGTAAATTGGATACCTGAACTTTGTGAAATGACTGCCGCTAATTTCTGTTTCTAGATTGAAGTTTACTTCCATTAGTTGAAAGTTGTTAAAGATTTATCCTTGCATAAAAAAAAATCATGCAAAAAAGTGCACGCTTTTTACAGTTCAGTTAAAAGACAGATTTGATGAGTGAACTACAGCACAAACTCACAAAAACGCTGTCACATTTTTTCATTTA
>JACJUY010001473.1:74298-111410 GCA_014220935.1 Platorchestia sp. MABIK | reverse complement strand
TTATATTTCGCTATCAACATTGTAGAGCGTGTGTCTGGGTGTCATGGGGGTTTTCTTTGCCTTCTTCATTTTGAATCTGCGTTGTTAAGAATTGTGCTAATCATATTTCTGCTCGTGGCAATTCCCGAACCCTTTCTTAAATTTCCGAATGATTTTACGAACTATGTGAAATACCCAAACTTAAGCATTTAAATATGGCTGCCCCTTCAATGACAAATTCCAAGGAAGCGTAGTTAAGTTTAACACAAGCCATTCATTGTGCCTCCTCGGTGACACAAGGGTGAGGCGGTGCTCTTTAGATGCTAGCGTTCTTAATTCAGTCCCTTCAACTGAACATATTTGCAGCTTCTCTGCACCTCATGTCGCTTCAGTGCAATCTACTGAAGATCTCCAATCGCGTCATTAAGACTCCGTTATTGATCGTCAGTGTGTGAAATGTATGTGAAATGATTTCTCATTAAATAAACGTCGAGTTTCTGTCATGTAGAGCAGCTGTGCAATCTGCTCCGTTGGTGTCGGTTTCCTGGCTCTCGAATAAGTCAGTTCAATCGACTGATCGAAATTGGAAGTATTTGTTTACCACACACATGAGCATCGTTACAACTCAGACACATAAAGAAACTTTATATCATACAGTCAACAATGACTGAATTTGGGCAGAGCACATTCGAACTTGTTTTGTCGCAAATGGAAGATTTTTCTCTTTGAAAATTTTTCCTACATTGTATGAGGTCTGGGAAGGAATGAAAAGGAATTTTAGACATCAATAGATACAATATGTACTAAATACGCTTTATGTACTATATATTTGTGTTTATTACATATTTCTATCATAAATTTCTTGTATATATATATATATATATATATTTAGCAAATATATCATACATGTTTACACACGTGTTAAAACGCGGAAACATTTACCAGTAAAGTAAACAAATGGTATTTTTTATGTAGATTTTAGTCATTTAGTAAGTAAATGGCGCTGAGCCATGGTTTTTCCCGGAAGGCTTTGGGTTTCCAATTTCCAATGAAACTCCAGCTTCCTAAACAAATGCTCAGGAAGAATGGGTGTTTTTATCTGATTGAAATTTTTTTACCACGGCCAAGCACATTTTTCTCAAAACTTCATAAATATGTTTTCGCATCACTTGCGGAATTGAACACTTAAGGGAATTATCAACCTGCGGATACCCTGAGCATGAATGTTTATCACGCAAGAAGGACGCTTGAAAACAACTTTTATTCGTGCGACCTGTGCCGAATGAATTAAAGAAGAGGAGCCGCAAATTTAAGCCGTACGAAGTAGGCTGGGGACGCTGAACGCGCGCTGACTGAGAGAGATGGTGCAGAACGAGATCTGTTGCTGCTCTGGTAGAAAAAAAGAAGCTGCTGGTGTTGAATGAAAGTTGGATTCATTAGAGAAGAGGGCAAAGAAAGGATACAGCAGGAAATGAAATCTCGAATGGCCAGTGGGCTAAATAAAAGTTTGATAGAAGTTGGCTACTGTGGGGAAAACCTTAATGAGTCTCAAAACATTTTCCTCTCAGGAATGGTTCCGCTAACTGTGTTTCCGCAGTTCTTGACTGGGCATGTCGGATGAACACCTCTGGTAAAACGTGCGATGGAATGCTAAAATATATCCGATCTATAAAGCACAAATTCGGAGAATGATGAAAAGTGCATTTAATTTCTGAGAGGGCCAGAATAAAATGCTGTGGTGTATAGAAAGTGCTTGCAAGAATGCAAGAAGTATGATGCTTAACAAGCAGAAGAAATGCATTTTTAGCGTAATGAATTTAAAATAACTTACGATTATGTAGACGAGCGTGCAATGAAATAAACGTTATGTTGTTATGGAGCAAACTGGTGATTGCGGCATGCCCTGTTCTTTTGAGAAAAGTGAAAATGAAAGAATAGGTCAGGACCAGGATAGAAGCAAGTGCATCTGGGGAGACTGAACAGGAGGCAGTGTAAATAAGCGAGATTTTCGTCACGGATGATTAAAAAGGAAAATCAACATTTAATTGAAAATGAAGTTTTCTTCCCGAGCTGAAAATAACTACGAATAATTTAATTCATAATAAAGTTTTCTTTTCGAGTTAATGATAATTACGGAGAACATCATTAAGTTTCTGTTAAAAACTTCCTGGAAAAAGCGCATGTACTTTTTATCCACGAATAGTTCTGGAAAACCCGATGGCGATGTTCTCCATAGTTGTCTTCAACTTCGCCAAGAGTGGAGTGAGGCAGGGAATGTTACACAGCTTCAGTAGCGGCAGGCTGACGAGTGGAGTAAAGGTGGTCCTTATCTTCGTTTTGATGGCAAGCCTCCTGTAGCTGAATGGAGGGAAATGTCGTAAAAATATCAATTAAGTGGAATGGCTACGCTATACGAGCACTAAATTAAGTTGAAATTAAACAGCTCTCAAATCGGAATAATAAATAGAAACACGTATCTTTATTTTGATGGAAGTAACCTGTTGCTGAATGAAAGGAATCTGTCTTAAAAAGTTATATTAAGTTGAATGGCTGCATTATAGGAGCACGCTAGTGTCTGAAATTAAGATGAAATTAAAAAAGTTCTCAAGTCTGAAAATTAAAAATAGAATTTATGTTCCTGGATTTGTATGGTTTCGCCACTGCACGCGTGAGAAGAGCTACCGTGCTGCAGAGCTGGAATACGATACAAAAGATGTCGAAAACAAAAGGTCTGACTCTCAGAATCGTTGCTCCCACTCACATGTCGATCGCAAGTCTAGGAGATTCTCGTCATTTTTCCTTCAAGAACTCAAGTTGCACCAGAGTGAGGGTTGACTTTGCTCTGACGGTTGCTTTCCCTGACACTATACACGTTGGGCTGTGTCATGCAGGTCGTTTTGTGAGCTGCGAGGTCATGTTTGTGATGTTTTTCTAATGCTATGAGGCTTATAAATATAATTAATTTTGTAACGGTTACTTAAAATTATTTGTGTGTCTTAGAAAAAAAACTACTCGTATCAATTCCCTCTTTTTTCTCCTTCCAACTCAACGCAACTGGAAAAAACGAAGTCATTTTCGCATCTCGATTTTCTTTGGCGGGTAGAATTAATAAAACCAGACAAGAAAAGTTGTTCTTTGCATCAGCATCTTTGATTTTTCATCGAATAACGTACTCATAAAGAGATTCAATACGAAAAATGGTTAACCAGTATTTTTCAACCTTTTGTGTTTTGTTGTTTTCCTACGTATTGTTCATCGGAAATTTTAAAAAGAACAACTCTAGAGTAAAAATTTGAGCAAGCTAAGTACAACACGACATTTCCACCTTCTACTGCTGTCATCATCAAGGTATATCTGTAAAAACAAATGACAAATATTACTAAAACTGAACGTACAAAGTCATCGAGTATCTGTCAGCTAGACAAAAATAATTTACTCACGTACCCGTCCATGAAACAGTTGAAATAATTATGTCAAGACTATACCACCATCCAACCCTGCCGCCCCCTAGCATTCCTCATGAAATATTCAAAAATTTGTTGCAAATTTGCACGACTGAGACGCCATTCCAGCACAATGGACACATTCATCCAAACCGACGGGGTGAGCATGGGATCTCCACTGGGGCCAATGTTCGCCGACTTCTACATGTCACCTGGAAGAAAACCGGTTTTCGAGACAAAAAACATCAAACCCAAGATACTACAAGCGCTATGTGGACGACATTCTGGCAGTATTTTCAAGTGCGCATCACCTTCATTGTTTCAAAGGAAGAATGCACAGCAATTCTATTCAGCGGTTAACTCACGAGGAAATGAAAGAAAACCAGTTTCACTTCTTGGACGTCCGTATGGAACTAAAAGGAACACAATTTCCAACTTCTGTCTAATTTGAACCTACGGATAATAGCTCATACACTCACTTCACTTCCCAGGTGCCCTTGTCTTGCAAGAAAGCAATTGCAAAAACACTACTTCATCGCGCATTGAAATATTGCTCGACATGGGAGACATGCACGCAAGAAATCAACCTCATTAAACAAGTATTAACTAACAACGGCTTCCCCTTTAATGGTTTTAAACAACATAGTGAAAACACTTTTAAATAGATATTATGGTTGCGGTCAGAATCGCCCAGCAAAAACAGTTGACCTCTACGTCGAATTCCATAACCTCAGAACTTGCAAAAAAGATGCAGATTTTCTCACGAAAACAGTTTCGCAACACACCTGTACAATCGATCCTTCTAAGAAAATTGTCGTCAGGCCGCAGATCAAGCCACGAAAACTAGCAACATTCTTCACTACCAGACTTCGAACCCCACATCTCCAGCGCGCGGGCGTGGTCTACAAGTTTACCTGCCCAGAGGAAAGCTGTCAGGCTTCCTACGTAGAACACACCACCTGCACGCTGGAGAGAAGAGCAAAACAGCATCGTTATTCATCCAGCAGCATCTTCAAACACTTCAGAGATGATCACCAAAAAAAAACACCCAACTTGGATGCATTCCTTCCAGCTTTCATCATAATGTACACTTACTCTGACACAGCATCAATAAAAATTGCGGAAGCCTTAGAAATCAGAAAACATGCACCGATATTAAATGTAAAGAACAATGAATTTTCCAACCACTTAAACTTGTTCACATAGAAAAAGCACGCCGAGTCCAAGAGGTTACTTTAAGGCATCATCAAAAACTCACGCCGCCAGTCTCATGCCAAGCTTCGATCAGAGTGAACTTCCCTCTTCTTGTCTGCTCCGTTTATCAAACTAGCTATCTAACTTTTACCATGAACTACCAAAAACTTAGTTTATAATTATTTAGTCTAGCTGACAGATACTCAATGACTTTGTACGTTCAGTTTTAGTAAGATTTGTCATTTGTTTTTACAGATAAACCTTGATGATGACCGCTGTAGAAGGTCGAAACGTCGTTTTTTACTTAGCTTGCTCATATTTCTACATATGATTGTTTTCGAACTATGGAAGACCATGTTTTCTAAAAGAACGCTGCACATAGCAGAGCCAGAACACAAATTTCTCCCCAGCTCTGCTATTCTGAACTAAATTTTACCTAAGGATTGAATAATAGATTAGATTAAGTTTATGACTTCTTCATGAGGAAATTATTCCCGAATTTCAGGTACAAGTTGAGTCCCATGAGATGGTGCGCGAAAATGAGGCCGACAAGCTGCTGTTCTTGTTGGAGCACTCCGACAAGCTTCTAAACTTTTATCCTTTTGTATAAGTTTGATCGTTAGAAAACATTTAGCGGTAATGATACGTGCCTGTCTATGAGCTGCTCACATGAACGCGTCTCAGAACCGCTTCTCAGAACACTTTTCGAACTGCTTGCGAAGACACTTCTCAGAACTCATCTGAGAACATTTCTCAAGAACTCCTTGGAGAGAAACTTCTTTAGAACCACTCGTGAGCCTATTTCTTTGAACACTTCTTTAGAATCACTTATGAGAACATTTGTTTAGAACCGCTCGTGAGCATACTTCTGAGAATCAAGACTTCCACAAACGGTGCAGTTCCCGTTGAACATGAGACTAATCATGACAAAACAAATATGTATTGAACATTTTACCTGAGAAGTGGATAATATTTACCTGTCCTTGAAATGAGCAAATGTTTCCAGACGGAGATATAACTTTTATTTGAGCTAAACTATACCATAACATGCTGTAGTATATTTTATTATTGGGCATCTAAGGCTCAGTTGTATTAGGGAACCTTCATCGCTTTTGTCCAATGATCGGGAGCAAGGAAGTAAAAAATTGCTTAGTTTTCTAGGTCGTTTAACAAACGTGTCTTAACGAACGTTTTTAATCTTAAAGTTTTTTATTTTATATTTACCCTGCAGTAAGATCACGGTAACATACAAATGAGGGTTATAAATGCCCATAACTGGCAAACTGAATTAAGTATATAAAAAGATAGGTAATTAAAAAATATAATTCTTCTATTAAAATTGAAAAAAACAATAAAATAGAAAAATTTAAATTATTGCGAGACTTTGGGTATCGATTTGCAGACAAGAGAAGAAAATGAATTTTAATAAAGCATGAAATCGACTTTTCCAAGCAGTCATTTTGCATAGACAATTTCTTCCTTAAAACTAAACTATATTTGAACAAAGAAGATGTTTGGATCTAAATTCACGACCACACTTGTGGAGGCAATTATTTTCGAATGCTACTAAAGATGATGCAAACTTAAGTCTGCATCACCTTAAAAGCTTAAGTCTGCGGAACCCAGCAATTCTCGCCCAGCAATTATTCTTCTGTTCACAAAACAAAACTACATAAATTTGTGATGCAATTTCGATTGTAAGGCCTCGATGATGCTACCTCCGCCGTCGAGTTCCATTAAGGCAAGAGAGGTAGCGGCCTTACTTAGCTTCTCCTGCAGTGCATATCGGTGATATAAGACTGAGAAGTCGGATCTTTTTATTGATTAAATTTACATTGGTACATCCAAGGATTACTGAACACTTGAAATTACTAAATAGAATTTTGGCGGTGATTGAGCTAGAAATGCTTGACAGAGTTGAGGGGTAGCTAAAATACAGTCACCACACGATATTCACATCCTTTTTTGAATTTTTCGATCATTTAGGAGCTTCGATTAAAGTATCTCTGAAAGAAGGCGTGATTCGCATTTTTCATTAAAGAACCGTGTCTAACGATTATTGTTAATCCATTCAAAAATTGAACTTGCAATTGGCATGCTTTCTGCTCGTAGTTTGAGGAAAGTGAAAACTTATTGAATAGAAGTGTTTCCCCTATCACTCCTCCTATCCACCATATCAGTTTTCTACAATCACCAAAAGAGATGCTCTTTGCTCTGATGTTCTGATCTGGAAAAATGAACTAAATTTTAATTGAAAGACGGTCAGACGGTGAAATTAACTGATTCTTACGGCCATTGCTAGACTATACCAAACGTAGATTTAAAATTGAACGTGAAATAAGTAATATAAAATGCACAAGTAATAATACAAACATGGGAGAAAATATTTGAATTTCAACTGAAATGAAATTTTGAATGTTATTTGAAGTTTTATGTAAGTGCATTTGAGTGCAGTGTTGGCCAAGAAACGGCTATCGGGTTAGTGTTTTTGTTTTGATTCCCATTTTTCACAGCGGATACTACTTTATGTTCATTTGACGAAATATTCTATTTGTACTTCTCGCACAAACCATGTCTTTCAGCGAATTTATGGATAAATTTTTTCCGTTACCAGAGGATGCCATTTTAAGGCTAGGGTCTCTCCAATTCTTCACCACTACCGAATGAGACATTATGAAAAGAGGAATATTTTGAGTTTTGTTGTGAAATTAGATGCTATTGTGGTATATATGAAAATTAGGAAGTCTGAGAAACTCAGAAAAATTTAATTTTTTCTTTGTAGGATCTTCCAAGATATTGAACGTTAAGAATTCTTAATATCAAGTCATTTGAGCCTCTAGTGAGGCATTTGGTTTCAAGATATAACTATGTTCCAATCTTAAAAAAATTATCTAACTATCCTGAAGAGTTAAAATTAATAGTCTTGAAAAAATTGTCTAACTCTCCTGAAGAGTCATAATTCATCAACCCCTTAAGAGCAACAAAATTCTTTTCAACATTCCATCATTCAAAGAAACCAATGACATCCAGGCCTCTGTTCTGACTTCTCCATATCGATTCGAGCTCTATATTTGTTTTCATAAAACTTCAATCACATTAAAACCAGCTGAATCATCACATAGAATGGATTAGATCTGGAATGAAATCAGGTTCATGCTTGATGGATGGTAATAGACAACTTATTTTCTGAGAATTGTGACCTTGGAAGCTCAGAATAGCGTTTCGAAGACTGACGCTCGCTGAATTTCCTAACAGTCTTTCAATTTCACTGATGTCCTGACTGATCCTACTTCAAAAGGAAGCATTTTTACCCGCTGACTGAAGTTTCGAATTAATTAATTAATTACTTTCAGATTAATTGACTTAAATATTTTCATTTTCTTCAGGATTATTGGCTACGCTAGAAAAACATTCTGAATAAATGTCTAGTACGAGTACAGTAACTAACACGAAATCAGTCGATTTAGAATTATGAAAAACAGTGCATTCGAACCTCCGAATCGAAAGAAAAATATGCAGCCAGTGAAAATTGTAGCTACATCCCCATTTTTGCGAGACTCACGCCTTTTCACGACGTTTTTGCAAAGGTTTGTGATGTCTCTGGAAATTAAAATAAGCAAGGTAGTAAAGCCTCTCATTTGGCACGCAACCTAGGGGATAAAATCACGCTTCTTTTTAAAGGATTTAGCGCCGCAAGAATTTCAGTTACCTACTCTTGGGTTATACCAAAATCCTGTAGTAAATTTTTCAGAAAATATTACTCCGAGAGCCTTCATGAAACTTAGAGCAGCCAGGGTTTTTTACAATTAAAATTTAGTAAGGAAAGAAATTTTTTTAAATCTCATTTTGTCATTCTATGTGTTTTACAGTAAAGCATGTACCATCGATCTTGTAGCTACACGTCATCTTAGGCGAACCTCTACTTGTACGGATGAAAATTAGTCTCATTTTTCTTCTATGACGGTGCATGATCTGATGTTTTAAATGCCTTCGAAGGACTAAAATTAATAACTCGAATATCAACAGTGATACATAAAAGACAAATTAGACCGAAGAACCGAGATTTAAACTCACAGAGCTCACGTGTAGCGGAAGAAAGTCGTTGCATAGGATGCCTATGTGGATGATGACTATAAATGCCTTCATAAAGCTCCTCACCATAAACTTATATCTCTAAAAACTCTGCTCGAAGAGGAACTAAGACTGAATAATGCTCGTTCGTCACAGCTTTCTCGCGTGTTGTAAGCCAGAGTAACGAAACAGACGTAAAGTTAAACTTTTTAATGTTTACCAAAGAGCGCTCGTTGTTATTCGAGCGAGGCACCAATTTTTAGAATGAACTTGTTTCACAAATTATGGGGACAGTTTTTCACTTCCATGGCGAGCCAAAAGTTCCGCTCATTCCAAAATGTAAGTGGCTGCAGTGATTAAACTGGGAACATAATATAACGATAATAATCCGAAATTTTAAAACTGAAATTCTATCACTCTTCCAATTTTCCGAAACCTGCATATCATGTAGCTGTGAAATCAGCACACCGTGTAGCTGTATTTCTAAACTGAGGTTTATGCATATCGCATGTATATAAATTTACGCATGCAGAGAAAAAGGACTATCGCAAAACCATGAGTAAAGTTTTTTAGAAAGGGTTTCAAGCGTTCAATGCGAAATCGTTGCATTCACTTTTTCTGGAATTTTTTCATGATGAGAAACGATGTAGAACACAAGCTCGGGGTTGCTAACGAGAAAAAACCGTTGCCTCTGTAGGGCGAATTCCAGCTTCGAAACTTTTTTTTAACTCTATCCTCGACAGAACTTTTAACAGTATATCGTACAATGTATCGCTCGTAAGTTGATAGGATGTGTATTTCACGTGGCATCATATGTTCACTGATCCTATGTGCGATGTACTGTATAAAGTGAAGAACGGAGTCTCTGTTTCGCCCATTATCGTGTACTTAGTTCAATATCGAGTATGAAATCAAAGTTTGGCTATTGGACGCACAAGAAGAGGTCTGCTTTGTCTACAACTATGGTCTCAGAACAGGAAAGAACTGGAGAAAAAACCGATACACGTGTTGGCTCTTTTCTCCAAAATCGTCTAACTTCTGACATCCAATTCACTCTCCAAGTAATTGCTGTGACTGCTTCAGAAAAAGCTCATATTCCCGTTCTAGTCAAAAGCCAAATCCCAAAAAAGCTCCATATCTTTCCGCTGGTACCCAATTCGAGAATTAATAACCTGTTGATATTTGCCATGCCTCATCTCCTCGACCTTCTAAAATAGGCTCAAAAGTTACTTGATCACAAGACAAGTTGAAAAATTAGGAAATAAAATAAATAGCTAAACAACGTCAATAAATGGTAAAAAATTATACTCTACTTTTTTCACCGTGAATAATGCACAATATGATGCTTTAGGTTTGAGGCTACCATTCACAAAAAACATCTGACGAAGCAAAACGTTCACCAGAATATATGTAAACTTCATCTCAACTTGATAAAAACATGATTGTCTATCAGCTCAACTAGTTTCAGTTAGGAACAGAATGATTCATGAATATTAATAGCAACTTGCTGCATAAATTGATTTCTTAAAAGGTTGTCGTAGATGCCTCGCAGAAAAGGATGTCATGAAGCTTCGTAGAAAGGTTGTCGTAGAAGTCTCCTAGAAAAGATTGTCGTAGAAGCTCTTTTAGCCCTGTTTGCGAATATAGTTGACTATTAGATATTAAGTATATTCTTATGTATATACTCGCAACAATGTTCGTGCTTGTGATAGATAAATCTTTCAAGCCTTTCAAATACTCACGGTGTGCCCAAACTTCTTGATCAAACTTCAACTTTTTGGTTGGCAGGTTGAATAAGCACACGCTTTGTAGAGTTGGACATAAATGTTTAAATAAAAATTCAATAAGACTTATGTATATGTAAGAACATGTGGCATAGGAAGTGAAAAATCAAATTCCGAAATGGTTACTTAGTAGGAATACAGACTTTGCAGCTAGGCTAAAAGTCACAATAAGAGTTCGAAAATCCGCTGCAATACATGCGTGAAGGTGCCGGAGGAATGATTGCCGAACCCACGAGTTTCAGCAACCAAAGCAAAGACACCAAAAGTTTCAGCAATCCTTGCAAAGACGTCAATAATCCTGCCGATGCGTTTTTCTTTTTTTTTTGACGAGCCAAGAGTTCTGTACGTTAAGCTCTTTAGGTGTCCTCAAAGGTAGAAGTCATAGGGCGTCAGATCATGAGATCAGGGTGGCAAAGAGACGAGACCGCAATGACATTTTAAGTCTCTGTCTCTGTAACTTTTAAACAAAACAGTCTAGGATACCGCTTCATGAAGTAAAGTATCCTTATTGAAATTCCAGAAGCCTAAGAGGGAAGTTTGTTCAAAGAATTCTGAAATATCCTCTATTTATTAATAATCAAGATCCAGAAATATCTAAAGACGCCTATCATGGCTCACAATTAACATCTGTCGAAATCGCAATATCGTCCATATTAGCGTCCATAAAAACCGAAACGTTATAATAAATAGTTTGATGTCTCATTACATATTATTGAACTATTCTGGCCACATCATATTTATCATGGAAATATGTTGAATTTAGCATATGTGAAAATATGAAGTAAGAATATTTTCCCCCTTCGGTTAAAATTCATCTAAAAACGTTTATGAATATGTAATCAAGGCCTAGGTAAAATTTATAAAACATTTTATGGTCTAAGACTTATGATTAAGGCTTGTCCATTTTAGACCACCAATTTCTCTTGCCTTTGTTAATTTTATTTTAACCACTAGGAGCAAAACTTTGTGAGTTTATTCTTAAAAAAACCATACATGCAATTTACTTCCATCGTCTTAATGCACCGAGGTATTAAAAAACACAGCAAGCTGGCAGCTTTTCTCAAAACAAACCGGTGATGTCTATATCATCACATCAACATAGAAACTTGCATGAATATCCCTGAATATCCCACAACATCTTAATCTGTGATCTTGAGTTCACCGACGGCCGTCTGCGTTGAAACGCCATGGAAACTTTCAGTTTTTGCAATGGGTCTTTAACGGTCTATTATTATTTACATATAATTCTCAGAGCTCTATAACAGAACCATAACTCAGGTGACAGCGTCTCGTCAAATGCCCTCTGTTCGACCATCTTCTTCTTTCGATGGGAAGCTCGAGCAATGCCTCTTACATCTCCAGCTCTGTTGGAAGCATTGACTCGACCCTTCATTCAACAGGATCACTGCAAGATAACGAGGACCTAAACGTAACTGAAGATTTTGAAGACGTGATGTAAGATATCGTTCACTTAAGTGTAAAAAATTCCCAGTATAATCCTTGTCCCAAGGATGTCACAAATGGTATTGGAGACTCAAATGCCATTGGAGAATTTGGAGAATCAAATGCCATTGGAGAATCAAATGTCACAAATGTCATTGGAGAATCAAATGTCACAAATGCCATTGGAGACTCAATAGGAGAACGGCAGCGAAAAGCAACATTTCCAGTGGTTCTTTGATGTGAGGCTATAACAGAACGGAAGGTCCTGAAGGACCATAGCTCCAAGGAAGCGTGAAGGATAAAGGTGGAGCGAGTCGTGGTCGAATTGGATCTTCATCAAGACCGGAGTCCAGTTCATTGGTCAGCAATAGAGCTTGGACCTTGATGTCGCTCTCTTAAAAGGAGAATAATGTTTCGTCAAGTGAAATTCAGTCATTCAAGAAGCCCCTGAAATGGTGGCGATTTCGATGGCTAAAGAATACCATTCAATTGCAAGGCACTGTGTTGATAACGATTTTTTTGGTTATTAGTACTGCATTTTCCGTTATGTTAATTTGTATTAACTCACTCGAAAAGTTGACGTTCTTTATTCAACGTTTCGAGCATTCGCTCATCTTCAGCAAAATGAATGCACTTAAAAAACATGAAATGAATTAGAAAGATGATAAATATAAAAAACTAATCTTAAAAATTACATGTTAGCTATTAACAACGGAAAAGAACTAATTTAGTTATTTAAAATCGGCTTATTTCTTAAAATGAGGAGAGACTCTAAAATCCTAAAATCAGAGAAAAGTTAGATCTACAAAGAATTTTAAAATTGCTGATGTTAAATGAATGCTCCCTAATAGCTGAATGCGAAGGACTTGGTAAATATTCCCTGTGCGGTAACTTCTACCTCGATGCTCAGTCACCCTAATGCCTAGAGTACGCGATATCAAACCGACGTATTCAGATGCGCATCGTGCACCGCAAAATTTGTAAATTAGGGAGGCCAGTATCGTGGTAGGATTCTTTATTCATTTTGTACTCCTATTAATTTAGCCTATAAGGTTATTACACTAAATTTAATTTCGGATTACTTTCTGGTCAAAAATTTTGGGAAATAAATAACACGAATGATTTGATCCGAATGAAAAACGAAGAATTCTGCCTCAGATCCTCACTCTGAAAGGTCACATCGTCCAGCATTGCGAAGTAAGGATGGTTTCTCATAAATTGTCAATGTTACGACCAGTAAAAGTTCAAAAGGAGGAGTACATTCTATCTTCGAGTAATCCATCTTTTGTAAACCTCAATTTTTGCTTAAATTCATTCCAGCCGCTCAGCCTATACTGTACTTTATTCACGTCACAATTCAGTGAGCCTAAATTATATCCGTTGAGGTTAGTGTAAGATGTAGGAGGCGTGTAGCTTGAGGAGCTACTGTGCTATATACTCTACTACAGACAGACAAGCACCGAGAATCTGCCTGAGCAGTCAGTGTCCCTTCAGAATACTTAACGCAGCAAGTGAATCCCAGAATAACCCTTGCACTGGGTTTCTTAATGAGAGCTTAACTCGTTACAATACTCAATTACAACATGCTCTAAAATGTTAGCATGATTTTTTCCATTTTACCATTCGAGTTGAACGTGTGGTTTTTCATCTCCTTAGTATAGGGAAAGAGAGAGCGAGGAGGTGAAAGTGAGTTCATTGAGTAGAATAGATCCTCTCTGGCCTCTTCTACGCCGTCTTCTCCGTTTACTGTTAACCAAGAGAGCTGCGATCTGGTTAAAATACGGTGGATAGCCAGCAGAGATCGAACCAGGATCTTTCTTGCTCTAAGTCTGCTGATTAACATCTGTGCAACGAAAAAGACTAGCAATTTTTTTAACGTTCTAACTTAAATACCACCCCATATATTAAGATGATTGACGAATCTTTCTCACCACTCGACCGTTTGAATGTTTTCCCTATTCTTCCACTCCTACAAGCGACTTCTTTAGACTGGCACTGGTATTAGGCTGTCACCGACGTCAGATTAAGGAAGGAACTAAAACTCTGCAGCGAATTTCAAACATTTTGGTTCAAATTCGACACAAATAAATTTACGCTGGAGTTTCTCATATAACTGGATTTTTGTATCTACGTGGAAAATGAAAAGTTAATTTGAAAATCTTTGCTCGTAATTTGAATGGCAATATTTATTTTAAACCAAATTGGCACCTAAGAAAAAGTTGATTACTTTGCTCACATCCTCCAGGGTGTCCTGGTCCGCTAAGAGTGCGGACAATCCTTGCAAAGTTGAGTACTTTACTCCCATCCTCCAGGGTGTCCTGGTCCGCTTAGTAGTGCGGACAATCCTTGCAAAGTTGAGTACTTTACTCACATCCTCCAGGGTGTCTTGGTCCGCTTAGTAGTGCGGACAATCCTAGCCTGGCTTGCCTCAATGGACGGAGTCGCAGCAAATGATCTCTTTTGTCCACCGGGGCCAGAGACGCTGGGCGTTCCTCTCAAAAGACTCGCATTATTCCCATAGAAATTCTTATCGAAATTGCTTTTCAGTTCCTGAGGATGTTGAGCGGCCAAAGGCAGGAGCTCAGCGATGTGATATTGAGGCGCTCAAGCGATGAAGAGCTCAAGTAGAGCTCAGTGGTCATAGAACTTGCTTCACACGAGAAAAAGAGGTCGCGTCCCTAGCAGCTCACTCGGAAACTGGAGCGTAACTTTCTTTGATGGACTTGTCACCGCCAGAGAAAGTTGAGCGAGGCTTAAAGCTCCGATTTGTTACTGCGCTTCTGGACAAGTATCGGTGCATTTAGTGATCGGTTGAGCATTGAATTGATGCCTTTCAGTCGCATTCTGAGACGTACTGTACATTTTTGTGTTTTTTTAAATGGTGAATGAACGTTTAATATAACTGATCATCAGATTCAATTCAAGAACACTCTATAGACCGACTGCATTTTAAAATTATTGAACCGTAAAAAAGAATTCCCATTTAAAGACATTTTCCGAAATTCCAAACACGAGTATCCTATATTTTGACTATGCTTCTCATCTCGAATTACGCAGGTACAACATTGTACGTACCATGTTCATTGACGTTGTCAAAACAGAAGTAACATTTGAATGATTGTTGTCGGATATATGCTAAAATTTCTGCCGCAATTAATTAATAACAAGAATGTGGCTGCCGCTGTGTGTCTTTGATCACCGTTGATTGAGAAACTAGGTGGAAGCAATGGTCGCTGTGCCATGACTAACTAGATCACACTAACCACTGAAGTACTTGTGTTCGATATTTTTAACGGAATCATATTCCATTCGATTGTGTGAATACAGTAGTTAAGTACTTGCAGTAATTACTTACCACTTCAGTAGTTTACTCCTCAAGTGCTTGTTATTTAATGAGTAGTAATTTCCTAATTACTTTGGTATTTAAATAATTATATTTCCACTGTTGAATGAAATCATAATCAAGTGGTTATATTATCACTACAGTTTTATGAAAATTTTTTTAAGTAATTATGTTTCCACTGCAGTTAGAGAAAAGATCAATTAAATGTATGTGTTTCCACCACTGGCGGCTGTCGAAGGGCTAGTCCCCAATAAATCTTTCAAGATTTGGTCCATATTTTTTGGCTGCGACAAATTCAGAGCATGACAGATTTCGCCGTCAAAACTTATCAAATAAAAACGACCCTTTTTTTTGTTCAACCAGCAGAATGTGTGCGCCGTACCATACATGGGTTGTGAGGTGAAAAAAATTAGTTGTCTTGAAATTCATACTCTAAACTTTACTCAAAGCTAAAAAAATAATAGAGAGGAATACAGCTTTGAAACTTAGCATTTTATATTAAAAGCTTCACTATTAAAATTGAACGTTTCGACTCAATGAGTCATTCTCAACAAAATGCTCTGTAAAAAAAATATATACATGTTGAAAATATCAAGAAAAAACGTAAAAGTAAGGAAAAACTAAATAAAACTAAATCAAATTCCTAAACTATTTGCAAAGGAAAGGCGGATTGGGAGTCATTTAAAAAAAGCTTTCGTTGTAAAATAAAAAGAGATTCAATAATGCGCAGATCAACGGGGTTTGAAGCAGCGGCTAAAATGTTGAAATCTAGTAATTTTATCGGAAGACTACCTCTTTCAGCATGAATTCGTATGGCTGAGTGAGAAGGAGCAGCAAGGGGACGATTGGTGCGATTACTTCTGCCGGCATACTCTGCAACGCGAATATGCAAGGCTCCAGTGGTAGAACCTACATACTCCGACGCACACTGTGCGCAACTGTGTTGATAAATTACAGAAGAGAGCATACCTTTCGGAAGTTGATCTTCGTAGTTGAAGAAGGAACCAATTCGATACTTATTAAGAAGCACAAAATGAAAGTTACCATGAGTGAAATATTTGGATAAAAGTACTTACAATTCTTTCTTAATTTTTCCGAACGCTGACCGAAAAAACGAAGAATACAAAGCAAATGTTTCATTTGTACAGTAGCAACAGCAGAAGCTTGGTGGTACATTCGATTGAAAAAATTTCTCAGAGTAGTCTCAAAAAGTTGCATTGGAAAACCATTGGAGTGGAAAAACCTTTTTAGAAAAGTAAACTCCTTATGAAGATTGCTAAAGTTAGAACTAACTGCAAAGGCCCTTGACAATTGCGTTTTAATACCGTTCATTTTAAATCGAAAGGTGCAAAAACTAAAAAAACTGGTCCCAAGACTGGTGAAACTGGATTTGCGAAAAACTGAACTACAAAAACGAATACTCTCTTTTGTAATTAAAGAATCAGGGAGAGAAATGCTACCGTTCTGTTCAGTTTTTAGAGTAAAGGTAATATTTGGGTGTTTAGAATTCAAATAGTCGAGGAAAATAGAGCAATGAGACAGTTCATGAAACAGTAAAAAGGTATCATCTACATATCGCTTGTATAAAAAAGGTTTGAACTCAGGAGGACAATCTCTAAGCCATTGTTGCTCTTGAAAGCACATTAAAATATTGGCAAAAGTAGGGGCAAGTGGTAGCCCCATTCCTAACCCGTCCAACTGTTGATTAAATTGATTGCCAAAAACAAAACAAAAGTTCAAAAATACAGAGTGCTGAAGGAGAGTCTTGAATAATGCTCTACTGATGCCCAGCACAGTATCTACGCTTTCGAACAAACAGTTTAAGATGATTTCAATAGTTTCATTTGAAGGAACGTTTGGAAAAAGATTCTTGACGTCAAACGAAGCCATTTAAAAATTATCAGCATTAGGTATTGCAGTGACTAGATTAACGAAAGATTTTGAATTCTCAATTGTAAAGCCATTGCATGTTAAAGGATTCAAAATAGGGGCTAGAAATTTTTACAAATTAAAGCTAGGTGTGCGAACGGCGGCAAAAATTGGCCGAAAAGCAAACTTATTTTTAAAATCTGGTTTATGAATTTTGGGTAAACCATACAAGACCCCAGGGCCAGAGCCAAACCGACATGTGCTTCTTTACTCAAAGCTAGCCTAACTTGTACTTACTGACTAGAAATCACTTCTTATTTCCCACCGTGGGTTTCTCACCCATCCCGAAAGAAAATAACCTTCAGTCTCCCTCATTTTCTTTCGCGGTGAGCGAGAAACATCCACAGTACAGGTGCGCTGGGTAAGGTTGAATTTAATGCCCATGGTAGACCCATTTGAGCTTTGCACGTGTTACATTTACGGAAGCGTATTGCAGGTTGAAGCCTCAAGGCAAGAGACAAAATTCATGGCAGCTACATGGTTTTCCAAGAGTCTCAGACAAAGAGCTTCAGCTGCAACAGGAGCGGCCTTTGGGACCGTTTGGGGTAGATGAAGGGACGTTCATGGCAACTTCTGCACTGCAGAAGACAGTCACAGGGCTGTTTTTAGCAGAAAAAGGGAGTCTAGGCAGCAATAAGGTGCTGAGGATATATGCGGGCACCATCGGCACTGCTACAGTGTCCTAACAGCAGTGAAAGTTTAGGCGCTCACGCTAGAGCGTTACCTCGGCAGCGCAGTTCCGCCATACGATGTACTTGTTTAAACCCTGTCCCAGCACACTGAGCAACATTCTCTAGTACAAAAATGACTTATCGAAAGCTGATGACTGTTTTTCCCTTAATTACCCCTTGTTTTTCAGTTCCTGGTCTTATTTTAATCTAATTGTTGAGGGCTCGAACATAATACTGAAATGTAAAGTACAGCAATGCCTCCGGCCTGAATTCAGATCGCATATTTCTGTGTAACCTCGTTACTTAAGCTTGCAATGAATTTATCATAACGTTTAAAGTCTTGCATTTTGTGTTTTGTGATCGCGAAAACGTCTTCAAATACCTGGCATTAAATATTTATCTAAATGCGTGCTTTTTAATACTCGCTTTAAAATATACTACGTTCAAATGAGAACGTGAAAACTGAAAAAGCTTAAAGTTTGATCAATTTCATGTGTAGTCCAACTTACACTTACTTCGTGCGCACACTCACATATGAGCAAAAATCAGCGCCAACATACCGAATGTGCGCGAGTAGATTAGACCGGTGATACACAATAAATGAGAAGCACGAATGATATCTTCCTTATCGCCACATAACAACGAAGAGAGAACAAAAACCTCATAAATGTGAGTCTTATTGTCAATCTTGGTCGACTCATTTAGGGCTAAATCAGCGAAGGAAAGGAGCTATGAAACTCCGGACTGCAGTATCCTGCAGCTGTAATGGACTTTGGAAGAAGCCTTGCGGGCACACCTAATGACTCCCCGGTCCCTCGCAAATGGAAGGCATGCTCTTCTTAATATCACGGTGTTCTTAAAAGGAGTTCTTAATACCACAAAGCAGAAATGATGGAATACAAAGCTAAATGGCTTGTTTCTTTTATATGCTGCATGATACCCAAGTCCAGAGAGTGAGATCAGTTTTGCTGCAGCGCCTGATATTGTGATGTTCCATCTAGCATGACGCTTTCAGCGAACGCGACAATTTTTCCGTGAAGTGTCATGAATTAACTGTGCGATCAATAAAATATAATGTTGGGAATACAAATGTATATTGAATGTCTCTTTTACTGGGCAGAGAATTGATTCATACGAAACTAGATGTAGCGAGTAAAAGTAACACAAAATTTCTATAACATACTGAACCCGAATACCTTAGACTAATTCCACCTAAAGGAAAAGCGCTAAGACTGTGGTGAAACATGCTTTCATTCTTCTGCTTTAATCTAACAATGCCCGTGGTTCGAGTGAAATGTCACTCCCTCACTGTCAGCACATACACGAGTATGAGTGGGCCGAAGTTGACGTCCCAATATAGAGTCCCAGTATAAGACCCAGTCTCAATTTTAAGCCCTGTCACAATATAGCACCCCAATTTGAGTCTCGTCACAATATACTGTAGCGCCCAAATTCAAGTCCCAGTCCCAAAACAGCGTGCCAATTCAAGCCCCTCGTCCCAATGTGACGTCCCAATTTGAGCTCCGTCTCAATGAAGCATCCAAATTTTAGCCCAACGTTCCAATGCAGCGTCCCAAATAAGTCCCGTTCCAATGCAGCGTAATACTGATACCATCGCGCCGACCTTCTCGCTCTGGTGTAACTACGCCAAGCATCGTTGACCGCCTCGATCGTGGCTGAAAGCCTGAAGTTTTGCGGCAGCCCAACCCACCCGAACGTGTGTTAGAATAATACGAACTTGCTTACAAAATTTTGCTGCTGCACATACCCATCACCAATACTTAAGGTCGTTCATTGAAGAAGATGATCTAACTTGTTGATTTGAAAAAAACACATAATGAAATTGAGCTTTAAAATGAATATTTACTGTGTAGTTTGATAATTGTTAGGTTTTTGATACATGTGCTAGTACACCAATCTTTCATTAGACATTGGGTTATAAATATGCACTGTTTTTGGAGGAGAGCTCAGAATCTTTCCTTAATAATACAGACACACAGGTATTCTCTCGTGGAAAACATCAAATGAATTGTGAAAATCATTGGTAATCTCGACAAATATTGGAAGATATTTAATTAGTAATCAGAATTATACCTGATGAAAAAAAGTACACAAAACCTAGAATCAGCTACATTCTCTTCGCCAACCTGAATCGCAAAGCTGCTACCCCTTCCAATGAAAATAAGTGAGAAACTCAGCTTTGAATACAAAATTTCTGTAAATATTTCAAATGAAATTTGTTGTAAATATTTTTGCTTTTTCTAATAATTCCGTGCCCCTGTACAACACAAGATTTCCTACAGCGCCTACATCTTTGCGTTCCGTGAGTTGAACACCGCGCTAATGTCCCGCGTAAGTTTGAAGAGCTGCTGCGCTACCTATAGATGCGGTAGTTAGCGTAAACTCACACTTACGATGTATTTTTATCAAGCCCATTTGATTAATCACATATCAGTAAAAATGCTCATTGGGAAGTGGATTACTTTTCGTCAACAGGAGAGATGTTTAGTATCACTGTGCATTAAATAGTTTTTGCTCACGTACGAATAGATGTGCACATCTATACGTACGTATAGATGTGCACAGCATGTCGATACACTTCAGTAGTAAACGCATGTACACATCTAAATCTGCTTGTATGTTTGCGTCCTCCTGTGTAAGTTGCACAATCATTAAATAAGAATATGAGAAACCAACGATTAATTAATTCAACAGCCAACGGCGGTAAAATAATTACAAAAGCCCTTAACCCATTGAAGCATATTTAAACAATTTTAATAGTCTGGTGAGAACGATGCCTCTCATCCCCAGTATCTTTGTCCCCCGACGTCGCTCTCTGAACGGCACAACAGGGCATTGACCTCACTGCCAACCTGCACTTTTTTTGCAGAGTGTCGGCTTTCTCTCTAGAAATTCTTTCTTTCGATGAGTTGATAAGATTCTGCATTGATCAATTAATGTAACGGCTTAGCTGCCCAGCAAAGGTACGGACGGCGTGAGCGCGCTGCTGTTATTTTAGCAATGGTGATCGTAAAAGAGTCTTCAAGTATCTCGTTTTAGACATTGAGGCAAACTTGAGTTTTTTAATAGTGACTTTAAAATCTATTACGTTCGTGTGAGCTCGTGGAAATTAGAAAATCTTAAATTTTGGTTAAGTTTATGTGTAGTCCAGCTAATGCTTGCATCGTGCGCACACTCACACATGAGCATAAATCAGCGCCAACATACCGTCTGTGCGCAAGTAGATTAGGCAGGTTATACACACTGTACGAGAAGCACGAATCAGGTCTACCGTACAGCCGCATAACAATGAAGTGAACAAAAATCTTTTAAATGTCGCTATGTTTCATCAGTGTTGAGTTTCAATCGGTGATAAGAATGATGAAACTTAGTCACCTGCCCATTGTGTCCCCACTAACGCACCTAATGATGTGCTGATAATGTTCTACTGAATGTGAATTTCCTCACGTCGAAGCGTGAATTTCCCGATCTCGTACCATGAATTTCCTGGTAAGTGTGTTGTGTCAACAGGAGGGATACTGCATAGTATTATTGTCCATTAAAAAATTTTTCGTTTACGTATGTATAGTTACGCAACGTGCGTCGACATTCTTTAATACAAAAGATATCTAATTATCTGAAATCACTTGCATGAGCGCTTCCTCCGAAGTTAAATTGCACCAGCATTAAATATGAATATATGCAACCAAGTTCCTCAATAAGACTTACGTTCCACCAAGATAACCATTCTCCCAGTAAAGAGTATTTTAGTCACATTTTCTAAAGTGCCAAATTTATTTCTATATCTTTTATTCATCTGTCCTATTTGTGAACGAAGTTCCATAAAAGAAGGCCCCGTTAGATTTGAGCGTGGAGTGGTAATTACTGAATTTTTACCTGCAAACGATCAAACCTCGAAATACTGCGTTTCTGCTTTAAAATTCGTAACATTCTCCAATTTTGGAGCAGCTTCGCAGCCTCGCAGATATTTGGCGTTCGAGAGTCGGCCATGCTGGGTCATCAAGGACCGCATTATTTCGGGCGGATGGAAACAGCGATTTAAGGACTTTTTGCTCCCGACCAAATAAATGGGGCCGGCTAGAGCTGGAAGATTAGTGAGGAATTTCAGTGAAATAGCTAGGGATTTGGAAGAAAACATTCACTGCCGAGAAGAACCGTATCCTGATGAGCTAAAAGTTTTACCTTTTTTCATTGAATACCTTACGCTGGTAGGCTGTGCACGAATTGTTGCAGTTGCTGCGAGAAAGAATTTGGGACCTTGCACCCCTGTGGATTTAACTGAATATCTTAGAAAATGAGCATTGCACAACAGAATTTAAGAAATTAAAGCTTCTGTTCTTTCAGCTGTTAAAAACTGATGAACCTAAATGGTGAAATGAATAGCACGTTCCCTGCGTATTGGGCCACATGTGTCCCAACAGGTAAATTGCTCAGTTACGTATCGGTAAAAATATACACATCTTTCCGTTTCGCAACATTTTTTAAGAATAATTCTTATCATATGAGAAGAAATGTTATCGTGCAATTGTGTTTCTCATTTTCATTGAAAAGAATGAAAACTTAGTCAATCTGGAAAATCGATTTCCCAATTCTGCCACTTACAACCTAACCAAACCAACCGTCAACAGCCGCGGAAACGCAGTAAACGTGTTAAGATTCATAAATCAAGAAGCTAAGGTTCATTTCAGTGAATTAATGAAACCCTTTAATGCCTCAGAGGACCATACTGTCCTCTTTTGATTATAGCCTCAATCTATTGCATTTCTTGTGCAATTTCTGCCCTTATCTTTCTTTGAAATTCACTGCCGAGTGACAGTGACTTCCTCGTTCTGATGTCGTGACGAGCTGATGCAGATACCAGCCAAATGACCGTAGTTGTGATGACGGTAATATGAGTACAAAAATACTTTAGGAAAGTGATTAAAATAAGCTGTTTCACCATGATGTAAGCATCAAGTTTAGTGTAGCCGAACAGAATTACTCACAGGAGTCACTCCACCCCAGCGCCAAAACTACAGAATGACTGGTTGAAAAAATGGTAACGATTTGAATCACTTAACATTGTAGTGAAGAATTTTCCGCTATGAACTTGATTTTACACTTCATAAAATTTCGAATTAAAAATAAATGAATAGAAAGATCAAGTATAGACTCTGAAAATTTTCATTAAAAAAAATGAATATCTGAATGGGAAATCATTTCTACCAAAATGTTGAGAAATCATATTTTATTTATTTTGAATGCGAGTTCATTCGTTATTTTCTCACTCTTTCTAGGAAGTGATGGGCCAATCTCCTCACATCTATTAAGCACATTTTTGTCCATGGAGGCAAACTTTCGGGGTCATTAAAGTAACTTTTCACTGGTAGTTGCAATCGTTAAGCTAGTGGCGGAAAAGCTCGTAAAGCTGCCCATAAAAACACAAACCAAATTCCAGCAATGTTTTCAGCGCAAGGGTGAATTTTGGCTGCCACAAGACCAAGCTTTGAATTCTTAATCCCATGATTCACGATTAGGCTCGGCCTCAACTGAGCATTTTTCAGGGAGAACAAAATGACCGAAGAAATGCTGTAATGTAAAACCGAAAGGGAATTGAATTTTCGCTGCTATTGACTTGTGACAGCCATGTCATGTCAAAACTGTGTAATTAATTAACCCCTAAAGAGCAACAAAACTCCTTCCAATATTCCATCATTCAAAGAAATCGAATGGCATCAATGCCTCGGTTCTGGCTTCTTCAAATTTTCCATTGAAGAAGTTTCAATTTTCAAAGAACGTCCGCATTGCGTGTGAACGTCAGGAAAAAAAAACATAGAGCACAGTGATATATAAAAAAAATAAAAGTGATAAATAAAAATTGAACATATCTTTATTGTGTTGCTTCTGTAGAGTATTTCATGATGTATCTTTATTGTGAAATGACAAAAAGGGAATGAACGGTGTCAGCACAAAATTATAATTCAAAATCACTCTCCTCGCACAATGTGAGGTGAAATTCATGGGTAACTTTGCCTCCCTTTATCCGTCGTACATAGATTTTTCGGGATTAATTTGTTCCGAAATTTGAGTGGATGACATCAATTGCATGAGTATCAAAAGACAGCAATCCTTATTTTCCAATGAATGAATTTTTTTATCAACCGAGCTGATGAAAAAAAGGTCACGACTCCCTGAACCTGAGTATCTTGAATGTGTGCTTTGTGTGGTGTGGAGCACGTTTTGTAGTGTGCCAAGGAAGAATTTCTACATATTTAAAACACCTCAATTTTAACCAAACGAATAGTTTAATCGCCCAACATTCGGGGCAATTGAAGGTTAATTTTGATCTTGATGCCAATAACAATGAACTTACGTAGGCTCGTCCTTGAAGTACGGTTGTAAAAATATAATGAAATTGAATCTTCCAATTTGGAATCTGTGCGCCATTCTATTAACTCTGTCAAGTTATTTCAAATTCTAAATTATTAGGAACAAACGCTTAATATTAACGACAAGGAGTCTGGTAGTATGGATTCTTGCATCATTCTGTTAACAATGAAAAAACTATTTAAAAACTGAGATTTTTCAATGGTTCCAATGGTAAGGTTTGAAATGCTAAGATTTTTCAATATTCGGAACAAAAAGGTCAATAGTAATTAGCCTCTGGGACTAAACTTAGAAAACTTGGAGTCTACATCATTCTGATACCCATGAAGTGAGCATTTCTACCTTCTGACTCCAAGGATCATTCAGGCTGTAATCATCTCTCGTCAACTCGAAATCACATGGGAGAATTTTTTGTTTAAAAACTTTTTTGTTGGAGAAGATATTGCACAAATTTAATTTCACTAAATTACGTGACGAAGTCCACGGAATTAACTACCAATATTAACTTACCTTTCTCGTACAGTGTGTAGCATTCATCTTTCTCCGTTAGACTTCCGACGACATGTATATAATACATTCAAACTAAATATTCAGAGTGAAAATTTCCGAGATGTTAAATGTTACAATATATTCAGTACGTTCTCAAAAAGGCAAAGGTTGTCTTAGTAGAAACCAAGAGCTTTCCAATTTATTTTTATAATCATCCTCAGAATTCTATTTTTACAGTGGGTATTAAAAAACTTATATTTCTCTCAGTGATTCATGTTTTTAAGCGTTAATGTATTATTCTTCTAAATATACTCCAGAACTAGAGACGTAATTTTTGAGTGTCTCATGAATAGAATTATGAGCGTCTGTCAGGAAGTATTTCATAGTATAGTTAAGCATAAATAAAAGTTTGTGTGCACCAAGGAGCAATCGCTTATTTTAAACACAAATAGATGTAATTAATTTCAGAGATTAAATCTTGAAAAAACATTGTCGCTGAAATAATGTGTTTTGTGTCCTGTGAGAGACAAAAAAATGCCTACACAATGGAAAGTTTACAGCTAAACCTTAAAGTTAACAGTGGAACTTGTATCACCATCAGATATCAATTTAAGAAATCCTATTCCAAAGAAATCCTATTCATATTTTGTTCCTATTGAACGTTTAAATGACGAACGGTATATTTTTCCAAAACACAGTGTGGATGTTTACATAGTGCAGCGTTTTACAAAGGCTTCAACAATGTGAGCTCGAACACATGCAACACACGTATTTTGAACCTCAATTTATGTCGTAAAGAACAACTCTGAAGATTGACAACGACAGCTGACTTCCACGTGTGTAAATCAATGCAAGCTTTTCAAATCGCGCAAGATGATGCATCAATAAATCTGACTGTTCAGAGGTATAGAACATGGGCTTGATTTACATAACTATAGCAGTGAAAAGTCTCGTCTTTGATTACGAGAGTGCGTGCCAGGCATTCACCGATGCAAGGACTCCATCAATCGTGATGGAAGGTGATTGAGGAGCTTACTTCAGTTACGAACCATGAATATGCAAGTGGGTCCTAATATGATACTTCACAAACTCCGCTGCCGGCAGCGCTTCCGTTCCCTCCATCGCGCACCGACATCGCCGAGAACTTGGAGTGGTCGACGTAATTCACGAAGCCTCAGTAGCTAAGTTGCGTCATCCTTTGGGATTCGTGAGCAGTCATAGAGAGTGACATTAAAATTACTCTGTTCCTCTTGTGCATGGCGCATGGCTCGTTTCACTTACACCATAATTAAAATTGAAATACAATTTGCAGCGCGTTTATATATGAAATTCTCTTCTTCAGCCAGCGTGTAAATTTGCTTCTTTTTTGAGAGTAGGATCAGTCAGGACATCAGTTAAATTGAAAGACTGTTAGGAAATTCAGCGAGCGTCTATCTTCGAAAGGCTATTCTGAGCTTCCAAGGTCACAATTCTCAGAAAATAAGTTGTCTATTACCATCCATCAAGCATGAACCTGATTTCATTCCAGATCTAATCCATTCTATGTGATGATTCAGCTGATTTTAATGTGATTGAAGTTTTCTGAAAACAAATATTGAGCTCGAATCGATATGGAGAAGTCAGAACAGAGGCCTCGATGTCATTGGTTTCTTTGAATGATGGAATGTTGAAAAGAATTTTGTTGCTCTTAAAGGGTTGATGAATTATGACTCTTCAGGAGAGAAAGACAATTCTTTTAAGATTATTAATTTTGTCTTATCATGAGAGAAAGACAATTTTTCAAGACTATTGATTTTAACTCTTCAGGAGAGTAAGACAATTTTTTTAAGATTGGAACAGAGTTATGTCTTGGAACCAAATGTCTCACTAGAGGCTCAGATGACATGATATTAAGAATTCTTAACGTTCAATGTCTTGGAAGATCCTATAAAGAAAAAATTATATTTTCCTGAGTTTCTCAGACTTCCTAAAATTCATACATACCACAATGGCATCTAATTTCTTAATTTCTAATGGCAAACAAAACTCAAAATATTCCTATTTTCATAATTTATCATTCGGTAGTAGTGAAGAATTGGAGAGACCCTGGCCTTAAAATGGCATCTTCTGGTAACGGAAAAAATTCATGTATAAATTCGCTGAAAGACATGGTTTGTTCGAGAAGTACAAATAGAATATTTCGTCAAATGAACATAAAGTAGTATCCGCTGTGAAAAATGGGAGTCAAAACAAAAACACTAACCCGATAACCGTTTCTTGGCCAACACTGCACTCAAATGCACTTACATAAAACTGCAAATAACAAGCAAAATTTCATTTTTCGTTGAAATTCAAATATTTTTTCCCATGTTTGTATTATTACTTGTGAATTTTATATCATTTATTTTATGTTCAATTTTAAATTTACGTTTGGTATAGTCTAGCAATGGCCGTAAGAATCAGCTAACTTTTCTGTCTGACCGTCTTTCAATTATAATTCAGTTCATTCTTCAAGATCAGAACATCAAAGCAAAAAGCAGCCCCTCTGGTGATTGTACAAAACTGGTACGGTGGATAGGTGGAGTGATTGGGGGAACACTTCTATTCAACATGTTTGCACTTTCCTTAAACTACGAGCAGAAAACATGCCAATTGTAAATTCAATTTTTGAATGGATTAGTAGTAATCATCAGGTATGGTTCTGTATTGAAAAAAGTAAATCACGCATTTTTTAGAGATATTTTAATCAAAGCTCCTAAATGATCGTAAAATTTTAAAAAGGATGTGAATATCGAAATTGCTTCGAAAATTTAGTTTAAATTTGTGAACAGAAGAATAATTGAACTGTTGCTGGGTCCTGCAGACTTAAACTTTTAAGGTGATGCAGACTTAAGTCTGCATCACCTTTAGTAGCATTCGAATATAGTTGCCTCCACGAGTGTGGTCGTGAATTTTAATTCAAACATTTTCTTTGTTTAAACATAGTTTTTTTTCTAAGGATGATATTGTTTATACAAAGTTACTGCTTTGAAAAGTCGATTTCATGCTTTATTAAAAATATTTTTCTTCTTTTGTTTGCAAATCTATACCCAAAGTCTCGTAATAATTTGAAATTTTTCTCTATTAATAGAAAAATTCTATTTTTCTATTTTTAATTATTTATCTTATTATATACTAAGTTCAATTTACTAGTTATGGGTATTTATAACCCTTAATTGTATATTACAGTGATCTTTTTGCATGGGTAAATATAAAATGAAAAACGATTGTTAAACGACCTAGAAAACTAAGCAATTTTTTACTTACTTGCTTCAGATCACTGAACAAAAGCGATGAAGGGTCTCTAATACAACTAAGCCTTAAAAGCACAATAATAAAATACACAAAAGCATGTTATGGTATAGTTTAGCTCAAATAAAAGTTATGTCTCCGTCTAGAAACATTTGCTCATTTCAAGGATAGGTAAATATTATCCACTTCTCAGGTAAACTGTTCAATACATATTTGTTTTGTCATGATTTGTCTCATGTTCAACGGGAACTGCACCGTTTGTGGTTGTCTTGATTCTCAGAAGTGTGCTCACGAGCGGTTCCAAACAAATGTTCTCATAAGTGATTCTAAAGGAGTGTTCAAAGAAGTATTCTCACAAGGGGTTGTGATATTTATACACTAATACATATATCTTGTAAATATAATTAGATTTATTTTCAGAGTCTTCCATGGTCGTAGTGCTTATGCATGTTTTTAAATAGATGTAGAAGTTCTGAATAGATTTATTTCCAGCATCCTCCATGGCCTCAGTGCTCATGATATATGTTTCTAAACAGATTTCGAAATTCTGAATAGATTTATTTCCAGTATCCTCCATGGCCCCAGTACTCATGATACATGTTTCTAAATAGATGTCGATGTTCTGAATAGATTTATTTCCAGTATCCTCCATGGCCTCAGTGCTCAATGATATATATGTTTTTCTAAATAGATGTCGAAGTAGTTTCGGTGTGCGCTGCGTGCGGTGGCGCGGCATGCCTCAGCAACGCGATGCTGGCTTGCACCCACAGGCCGTTAGCTCGTAGCTCTCCTCACAATGGATGCGCCTGTTTTAATATAAACAATTTAGGGGCTCGCTCAGCCACGATGCTCGTAACAGTTCTATAAAATGTTCAGTGTTGACTCCACCGGTGCAATGGCCGATATTTCGCTAAGATATGGCTCCTTCGGGCGTCCAAAATCACCTCTGAGCAACAACAGCAATTGACACTTGAGGGCTGCTCGAATTGCTTTTCTAGTGCGCCTCAGATCGCGATTGTTTTGGGCAGGAGCCTGAGCCATTCGTTTCAGGTTGAGTTGTGCCTGTTGAAGATCTTTCTCAAATGTTCCAAGGATAGATTTGGTATCTCAAATAATCTGAATCTATAAATGTATCCCGATGAATGTTATAGAAACGAAAGATTCGTATTTCACACGTGAATTCATGGGTTCAGCTGCGCTTGTTAGCGGCATTCAGTGAGCCCTTTTTAGGAAACGACGCCATAGCGCAATGAACGTCAGTGCTGGGAGACGTATACCTTTAATTGTTAACTTTTAGAGTATTTACACATTTACCCATTCACACATTAATTCCTACAAGCTCAGTATGAAACATTTGGAGAAAAGGGTCAGTTTTTTTGTCACAACGGAAGTACACAATCAATTATTATCTTGAAATGTTTATCTATAATTAGGGTAAATGGTGGTAATTAATCCTACTTCCTTAATATATGTATTACGTGACGATTGAAGCCGTTAGATTAGATCATCTTAGAGTAATTTGTGTGCAAGACGTTAATTTAAAACAGCGAATTTTATAAAGTGCAAACATGATAGGTAAGGAAGGCTTGAAGTTTGTATCCTTCGTTTTTATTTTACCACGAACAGTTCTTTTACTTGAAGAATTTGTCAAATGAACAATACACAAATTTAAATAAACTTTATACTGCAATTAAATTGGTGCCTTGTTCTCACAGGTGTCAAGAAAGGAAGTATGAAAGGAAGAAGCAGTGTGAAAGAAAGAAGAAAAACACCCTAGACGTCCACATAACCAGGTCGCCATCAAGCACCCAATGTATGAAAATGCTGGGGTGTTCGCCGTCGGAGGTGTGCTGCAGATGTTCCAGTACAAACTCTACTGGATCGAGGTACCGTAACAAGAAGTCTTCCTACAGGGCGAGCTAAACATTTAGTCGAAGATAAGCCTAGGGAATGCGTCATTGGAAAATTCATGGTCTTGTTTTCAGGGTAAGTTTAAAGTAGTGTCACGAGAGAACTTATCTATCAGCGTTAAGTCAATAATACAGAATATGAGCGTCATTCACGAGGTCACGCGAAAAAAATTCAGGCTCAATATTTGTGCTGGAAAATTCAGCATGTATTCATTGCGGATGATGGATCTCCCATCGTATCTGGAGCTTGAATAATAATTTAAGCGTTGAAATCATAAATATTGGTCTCCATGTTGTGCTGTATCCATGTATTGCGTCAATACATCGTTTCTGAGGTCTCATATTATTTATTTAGTCATACTATGTTGCGTGCTTATATGCAATAATACTCCTCATTAACTCATATGTTTACTTTAATCACAATAACTGAATCTTTCCCTTAGTCATTATTATACCATGTTCACCAGGCAAAAAGGAAGCTCTTTCATACTCTTATTTCTCTCTTTCAGTGTATCATTTTTCCTTAATTTTTCCAATTTCCTTTTTTTTCCTTATCGAGGGTTCAAATCCTCTCTTCGATATCCGACTCTCCAAGTGTACCCACCAGTAAGGAGCGCCAAAGAGCCCTGACTCTACTATCTATACATTCCTATAGTCTTTAAATTTCTATTATCTTTAAATTGCTACTATCTATGCATTGATACTACCTATAAATTGCTACCTATAAATTTGTAGCAATTTTAAGATAGTGGTAGTTTATAGATAGTAGCAATTTGAAGATATATCTTCAAATTGCTACTGTCTATAAATTGCTGCTATCTATAAACTACCACTGTCTGTAAATTGCTACTATCTATCTCTTTATTCCAAGCACTGGAGTTCCTTGAGACATGCCGCAATCTTAACGTTCACGTTTATTAACAGTCCATGCTCCGACGTAATCGACGTTCGTGGGTCGGTCGTGAGGACACGCAGGTGAACGATGAAGTTAACTCTCCACTCTCAGTGAAAATAGATTCGCTAATTCCTCCACGGAACCACATTTTTGCAACTTCTCCTAATTAATTAAATGATAGCTCACTTTCCGACTAATCTCTTCTTTTTGTCGTTTATTGATATGTGTTATCGGATCATTTTCTTTTACCTCGTTATTTTTTGTAAGTTCAGCGGGCGATGAAAGATTCTCACGTCAGTGTTTCGGATACGTGTGTATTGACGTCGCTCAAACATTGCTATCTCAGAATATGGCGCAGAGTCACGTCAGTGTGTCGCAAAATCCAAGAGTTGGATGTAAGATCAGCCCTAAGCCGTGTGTCAATGACGTTCAGCAAAACCTCTCAAGCGGCGGGTATTTTAAGCGCTACACGATTCCAGTGTACCAATAGCAAAGTGCTGCTATTCAGGGCGCATCGCATTGCAAGTAACTAAGTTACAAGAGAAGTGGGATAGAGTGAAGCGAAACTGCATGGGTTAAAGATAAACAAACAGGGGCAAGAGTTTTTTTTTTAAGTGTCAGCAGTAAGCCTGATATCTCAGTGAGTTTCACATCCAGCTTCGTGAGAGAGCGTTTTTGAAAAATAATTAAAAACGGCGTTTCGAATATTTTTTGCTTCAAAAGAGTTTTTTTATAGGTATGACTTATGACCGCGCGGCCAATAGTGTTGTGATGCTATCTTAGCAGATATTAAAATTATTTACAGCGGTCAAAACGAAATGTGTTATGCGTGTTATGTGTGTCGTTGTTTTCAAACTAAGGTGGAATGGATATTTTGATAGCAAATAAATACAGCACTTATGAGCGAAGTTTTCAGTTAGAAATATTTCAGCAAATTTGAAGACATAGATTGTAATTCTACGCCACCGCATACAAACTCACTGCTTCCCTAAGCTCTAGGAAAGCAAGAAGTGCGTTGAAAATGGACTTACGAAAAAACATTCCAAATTATGATTAATTATGTACGTTGTTCATCATTAGGTACGCGATTGGTTTATTAATTCACCCCTTGAGATGGCGTACTCAACATTTCCAGGAAATGTTACCAAAAAATCACGGACCTCCACCGTGAGCTGAGACATAGATGTGGCTTCATGAGGGTTCAAGAGAGGTTCTCGTTTTCGATGTCATTGAATTTGAAGCTGTTAAAATTATAGTGATTCAGCTTCGCGATTTAGCATTACAATTATTGTCCTGTTCGTAATCAGGAGAAAAAATATTCTTACACCAGGAGTATGAACTTACAGACACTCAGACACCTGCTGTAGAACGGCCTGCGCCTAAACATCCTTCAGACTCAGAAACTACACGCTCGTTAGCTAGCTTCATAGAACCTGAAATAAAATTGTAAATGCTATAGAATGAAATGAATCGATGTATTTGAAACGGAAATTTTTTTGGTACGAACATTGTGGTACATAAATTTTCCCATCGTAGCAATTCAAGGTAAATAGTTAAATGACATTTGCACTTCTGACAACCAAGTCTTATTTTATTCATAAATCTCAAAAACTCACAAACATAAAAATATTTGGAACCATACAAGCCTTGAACTCGAACGTATTTGTGAAATCACAGAATATCATCCGTGCAGCTTTCTTTGTCCGTTTTTGGACACAGATTATGGTGCTTTGTTAATTTATTATGGTATAGTGTCAATACATTTCAGTGGAAGAGTGATATACCAAGAATTTACTTGGCTTACTCAGGATTGTTGGGAAGAAAAAAGTGTTGCTGTGGCATCATCATAAGTTCCATGTTGTAATTTTGAATTGTGTCCCTATAAGATTTGCTCCGATAGTTCCAAACAATTTCGATTTGACCGTATAGTTTAAAATCTGAAGTTTGAAATTTCCAAAGTAATCCACGTACATCAAGCAGTGACTAAATAAACGAAACGCAATATCAAACTCAACAGTACTCGAGAAACCGAAGAATTGTCCAACTTGAGGCATTCTTCCATGTGACATTCTTTCTACATTCCAAGAGGCATTTTTGGCCTGACTGCTAAGGAATGTGAAACCTCTCACCCCTCAGGAAAGAAACGCGAGCTGCACTTTTTCTTGAGGAGTCACAGAATCAGGGACCTGGGCAGTGAGGCCAAAGAATCATGGACCTGGACAGTGAGATCAAAGAATTATGGACGTGGATAATGAGTTCAAGGGACATTTACAGAGAGATCAAGGGACCTGGACAGTGTGATCAAAAAATCATGAACCTGGACAATGAGATAAAAGAATCATGAACCTGCACAGTGCGATCAAAGAGTTAGGGACCTAGACAGTGTGACCAAAGAATCATGAACCTGTACAGTACGATCAAAGAATCATGAACCTGGACATTGAGATCAAAGAATCATTAACATGGACAGTGAGATCAAAGAATAATGAACCTGGAGAGTGAAATAAAAAAATCACGAACCTGCACAGTGAGCTGAGACATCGATGTAGCTGAGGGTTCAAGAGAGGTTCTCGTTTTCGATGTCATTGAATTCGAAGCTATTAAAGTTATAGTGATTCAGCTTCTCGATTTAGTACTACAGTTGTCCTGTTCGTAACAGTTGTAGCAATCATACATGTGCTCTTGTCTTTGAAATTCCCTAGCACTTGTAACTCGCCCCTGCGTAAACCGATAGTTATAGCGCCGATGAACTGTAGAATAATTTTTTTGACAACTCACACAGTTGTACATCAACTTGGAAGAACGATGGTATTTGGAATGTATAATAACTAAAAATGCACCCACGACATCAGTAAAATTTAAAAGTGGATATTCACAGAAAAATAGATATAAAAATATCCAGAATTTTCAAAGTTTCACGCACTATTGAAAGAGCTGAAAAACGAAGTTGTTCTAGAAATAAAAAATAAAAAAGAGACCATAAAAGAGCGTGAGCTTATATACATGGATGGCTGTGTGATTTTTAAAATTTCATCCTAGTTATGAAGTTTTAAGCTGTAGAGCACTGGATGATGTGATCAGGACTGTCACTCAGTGCTTAAGAATAAATTTAGATAGTTAGTTGGAAAACCTTATCCAACAAAAACCTAGAAATTAAATTTTGTGGAAAACCTAATGAAAATAAACTTTACTAAGCACAAGCCATAATCTCAACCCTATTTATTCATCGTTATTTCACTTTCAAATTCTAAGATGTAATGTGAACATTAAGATGAATTTTTAGTCGCTCAAGACGTTTACACGCCCTTAATAAACGTGCAATCGTGAATCTGACTGGCGTTTCCAAACAAGGGCATTCATGGCGTTAGCGCCGCTTCCACGGTAAGAGAAACAAGGTAGGGTCAAACCAGTCTTTTTTTCGTCGACTGTGTGGCAATGCTGACGTAAGTATCTATGATACGTCAGTGATTAGCTGAGTTAGCAAATACTGGTTGTTATTTTTAGTGAGAGGTTCATGAGCCTGATTGTTATAGCGATGTTGAGACAAGGTTTTATGTGCACTACTGAATCGCCATGTGATGTGTTAACATAATGTTCTAATAGATGTTCACCAAATTTAATTGTGAGTCTCTTGGTAATGTATTCCAGCACATGATGGGAGCTGCAAAAATTTCATTCTGGTAGTTTTCGGACATTATTAGAATTTCTGGTAAATCTCCGACTGAAAGAAAAAAGCTTTTAAAAGTCCGTTTCAATTTTGTTCTCCAACTAGCTGGGCATTTAGAGTGAGATTTTCGGCGAAAAGGATTGTAATTCTTTTCAATAATGGAAGCTTTACCAGCCTTGGAATTTTCAATTACGGTGAGCTTTCCTTACATATTTGAGGATCCATGATCGAGAACAGTAGGTCTTAACCCTTCACTGCATGAATTGTTTTTGGGAATAGAAGAAAAATATTTTATTGCTTTATCAGTAATTACGTCCAAACTGAGCTCTACGCTTGAAGGGTGTGTCGAACAAACAAGTTTCATACGCGTTCATTTTACGTATAGTATGTCTCGTTAGCGGTACTGATTTCATACTGGAATTCGAGGTACTCTGTATTGAGCTAGAAAAGCTTTCATTAAGGCCGACGCGCTCATAGCTCCACTGCCTCGCTACCATCAGCATTGCGGGGAATGCTTGCGCGCTGAAAAAACGATCTCAGATCAAGGAAAGTACCGCACTTTACGTGGTCTAAAGCTCAGCGAATATTCAGGAGGTGAGAAACTTTGAAATACTGGAGGGTGTAGATATTGGAGGGTGTTGGCCCTCAAATGATTAAAGCAATTGAGCGCAGATGAGCACCGTATTAGGGCGTACGAGCTTCATTAAAATCAATACTTTGAGATAGGGACAAAAAAGTCACTGCAATCTCAGTTTACTGCAACTATGTCATTATTATGAGATAGGGACAAAAAAGTCACTGCAATCTCAGTTTACTGCAACTACGTCAGTATTATGAGATAGGGATAAAATAAGTCACTGCAATCTCAGTTTACTGCAACTAAAGCAAAATTTGGATGTATGTAAATGTCTGGCCTTGTGCATATCCGAATTAAAAATAAAAGTGCAAGGGAATACGTCTTTAATGAGATCATTATCTTAATAAAAAACTCAATGAATAAAAATGTTTGAAGCGAAATTTTTTATTCATTAAAATAAAAATGTTTTTTAGAAATAGAAATTAAAGACAATTATTTTTTCCCCGAAATCTCAGTATACTCTATCACATCAAATTATGAGATATTGGTTAGAAGCACACACCGTAATCTCAGTTTACTGCAACCTCACGAAATCCAAGAAAATCTCGAAATCTCGAAATTCCTAAACTATTGTTAAAAACAGACAACAACAGTGGTTCTAGGGAATAATCTGAACTGCTGTACTTCTTGCCTGGGCCACATTTCTAGGACACTAACGTTATGATTTCAAGTGCACATATCAACCTTTTATGAGCCCACGCTGCTCGTGTGTGTCTTCACTGAATGCTACTCGATTATCGATTGTTCACGTCACAAAAGCGTCTCTAACGACCTCTCATATACAGTTCTGCAGTGTGGTCAGCAAGCGCTGCATTCAATAGGTAATTATTTCATCCAGAAAGTTTCAACAGAATGTGTTCAACAGGCGACGTTTTCAATAGGCAATTCTTTTGTCAGGCAAGTTTCAACAGAATGTGTTCAGCAGGCGACGTTTTCAATAGGCAATTCTTTCATCAGGCAAGTTTCAATAGAATGTTTTCAGCAGGCGACGTTTTCAATAGGCAATTCATTCATCAGGCAAGTTTCAACAGAATGTGTTCAGCAGGCGACGTTTTCAATAGGCAATTCTTTTATCAGGCAAGTTTCAACAGAATGTGTTCAGCAGGCGACGTTTTCAATAGGCAATTCTTTCATCAGGCAAGTTTCAACAGAATGTGTTCAGCAGACGACGTTTTCAATAGGCAGTTCTCTCATCAGGCAAGTTTCTTGACCTATTTGTCCAGAAGTTTTTTGTTGAGTAGTAGATTTGGATGGATCAGGCAGAAGTATCAGTATGTTCCCAAGAAAGGCAATGTGTTAACAACACCTGAACAGTGGTGCTGTTCTCCATTTAAATGTTGTTATGATAAAACCGCATTCAAAATAAATAAATTGATCGAAAGTCAACGCTCGACAGTCAACTCTGAAAGTAAACAACCCAAGTATAAAAAGAATTAAAAACTCCAGGAATTCAATTATGCTCAATGAGTAAAATGGTTAATGGCACCGTGTTCTCGAAGAACTAACCATGATACTAGCACGAAATTCACTCTTGCTCATTATTTACCGGTATGTTCTTCTCGAAGAACTAACCACGATACTAGCACGAAATTCACTCTGGCTCATTATTTACCGGTATGTTCTTCTCAAAGAACTAACCACAATGTGAGCATGAAATTTACTCCTGCTCGTATGTTACTGGTATATTCTACTCGATGAACTAACCATTGTACGAACAAGAAATTCAATCTCCCTCCTCAGTTACATTTAGAGGCACATGCTAACCAAAGAACTAACCGCGGCACGAGACGATCGTCCGGAAATTTTTCCCAGAACTTATCTATTCAGGAAGGCTAATGAAACCAACCTCACCTGTACACACATCCTGGCTGCAGGCGCCCGCTTCGTTGCCAGAAACTGCAATACGAGATCAAAAGTTTCGTGAAGTTGCTTCTAATTAGCATCAGTTTGAATGTGGAGGTTCAAGTCCATGCAGGAGATTGATCTTGGTGATTGCTAAT
>JACJUY010001473.1:2970-67228 GCA_014220935.1 Platorchestia sp. MABIK | reverse complement strand
CATCTCTATCCGGTGTGAATGGAAGTCAAGTTCGTCCCAGGCGCATTTCGGAGCTTCCCGTATAGTCCTGGAGGCCAACATGTCTGTCGTGTAGTTACACCTGGCAGTGACCGCCTTCACACCTGCTCTATACTAAGAACTACTTTTCAATTAAAGCAAAATTCCCGCTGCTCAGAACACTTTTCGCCCTACAAGTTTATATGAGTACAGAAATGAGGTGCGGGTACATGGAACAGGAGTCAGTTATAAACGAATGAGTATAGTATGTTTTACGTTTATAGTGTTACATGCTAAACTTAATTCAGTTACACTATGTATTTCTGGTTTTAAATGGCAAAGTATTTGAGTAATGTAAACAACGATTGTAATCAGCCAGATATAAAGTTGCCGGTTTGAACTTTCCAATACTTCACATTCCCAATCGTTCATTTTATCAAAAATTAAACATTCTGCCAAACTAAAAATTAATCTTGCTGTTTTTCAGCCTATAGAATTCGTAGTATACCTCTTGAGAGATCAAATGAATATTTATTAGAATTATTTTCATAATAATTTTTTTTTGTAATTTACAAGTTAAAACTAATACTCTGTTCGTTTTTTCCTCAATAACTACTTTCGCTCAAAAGGGCTCTCAATGAGCAAGAATCAGTTTTCGTAGTACAAAAACGGAGGGAAATTTCAGTCTTGCACAACGCACAGCCCGTTACAAGGGTAAAAATATTCGTAGCATCAGTTGGAAATGGATACGAAGTGAAAACAATACAGAAACAAAAGCAAGGAACTTTCTGTTACAAGTTGGTAGTACAGCACGCTGAACTCTTTATCAGACACACAAAGATGGAAAAAGCAAAGGTGGCCCCCGGCAACTATGAAATAATATCCTCAACAAAATCGAGAACTTAGAGTTCTCGATTCTCACCAGCAAGCAGCTAGAAATCCATTAACGAGAGTAGATCGTCAAGATGCACTGGCGAAAACAGGCATATTTCATCGTTTGATCTCAGAACAGTTGCAAAAATATCCGTCGAAGAGCTCGTTGTACCCCAATTAAGTTGCATTAAGAAAAATGTTCAATGTTTTTTGTCCTCCCTCAGGAGAGATAGAAATAATACTAATCTTAAACGGTATAAGACTTTTATTTGTTTGTTTTATTATTCATTCCCAATAAGAATGCTAAATGATATCGCCCTAAACACTTAGGCATTTTACAGAATGCATATAACGAAGTGACCGATCTGTAAAAAGAGGGGCTTCCATCATACAAAGTAAGCTTTTCGGGTTTCATTTCGAGGGTTTTCTTGAAAAACTATTGGTAGCCAAGTATTATTTAACTTACCAGAGATATGAAACAACAGAATAGTTTGCGTCTAGTTAGTATACCCGCTTGCTATAACAAAAAATTAATAAACTACAAGTACATAATTCGCATGACCAAATAAAATCTATAAAACTTTTAAAGTTACGTGCCTACATATTTGAGCGCGTATTATAAGTGAAAACTTTAAATGATCTCCGAACGTTTTTGACTGCTTTATACCCCACCTTTACCACGGATAGTTTAATAGCGATCATTGAAGTTAGAGGTAATTTCGTTAGCTACAAAGCCATCCGAAATAAAATACCCCCATTTATACGACAGATGTCATAACTGCATAAAAAATGCTACGACCGAATACGTACTTGAACAAAATAGGATCATAGCAAGGTTTTACATGGTTGTTAAACATTATCCTGATAATAATACGTGGATACACTTGTAACATTACCATAACAAGGGATTACAGGGTCATTTATGTCGGGATCAATGTTCATATACATGTCATCATCTGCAGAATAATTCAATTGGTAATATCAACTGGAGCTGGAATAGGAGCATTTTAAAGGACTTTGATTTAAATGCATTTTATAGAATGACACCCATGAACGTTATTACTTTATCATTTTACTTTGATCTGAGGAGCTTACATCAAAAAGTCACACAATAACGCTCAGGCAGCTCGCACACTGAGGCGATGCGATGCGATGCGATACGCCTCAATCGGCAGTGAGTTAGGTAACACAATGCTATTCCTACGGCGCTACAAATGGACCGTGCGATTTCGCAAGGCGTCGCACCAATAGAATCGCATCGCATCGCCTCAGTGTGCGGGCTGCCTCAGTAAGGGCGCGGGATTTGCAGGCGTTTACAGAGTTCTGCTATCGTATATTCTGAACTTCACATTAATGGTATTAAGTAAAAGAAAAGGGCAGTGGCAACGGCA
Source organism: Platorchestia sp. MABIK (assembly GCA_014220935.1). Taxonomy (NCBI): domain Eukaryota; kingdom Metazoa; phylum Arthropoda; class Malacostraca; order Amphipoda; family Talitridae; genus Platorchestia; species Platorchestia sp. MABIK. The sequence continues at coordinate 64,967 of JACJUY010001473.1, read as the reverse complement.
CTGAAGTAAAGTATGTGCCCCACGAATATTCTAAACGCATAAAAATGGCGGAGAGAGGCCGGGCCACGCCGCACGTGTGCGCATCATTCACAGCTCCCCTACCGGGTAGCCGGACCTCTTCATCTCCATATCCTCTATGTCATTCCACTTGCTTTGGAAGAAAAGTATTTATAGTCTTCCATAGTCTGTCACGTGAGGTAATTATCTTGCCATAATTGTTGAAACTATTCAAAATCTAGCAAATAGTCATTCATTTTAAACGAGCAAGATATGAGGAAAAAAAAAGTCAATATTGCTGTTGATATTCTAGCTATGATTGTGAATTCTACGGAACTCACCGATCAAAACCGAAAAACCTGGATGAGCGTATGAAGTCATTTACCCTTATGGTTCCACAAACTAAAACTAAACAATCTAGCGATCACGGGTGCATATTATATTTGGATTATGCATGTATGCGAGCACAGGCAATTAAGGGAGAAACTATTGAATGTCAATACGTGTGTTTAGTCTTTACTACTATAAACATTACAAGCTAAGTTACTGGTAGCAAGGAATAAATTAGGCAATAAAACTGCGGTTTAACTTCAAAATCAAAGCAATCAAAATTTATTGAGAATATACTATAAAACTTTCATTAATGGCACATTCTAAAATAACAACAGTTACCTCATTTGAATACTCTACAATACTATTACGGACGCAATTTATCAATCTCGAAGTTTTCGTAGTTCTTTCGCGACGCAAAACCTGATCAAGCTGTGAGAGATTCTTAATGAAATTATGTCACGCTTCAAGTTCGTTTGATAAATCTTGAGTGTCAGCTACTAAACAGGGTCTACACATTTTCCTTCATTATCTTAAGATGCTAACAGCTGCACATTGAATCAGTTATAAAGTTTCTAGAAAACTGATCGCAGCGGATACTCCAATAACATTTCCATGATGGTGCGTATCATTTAGTAATGTCTTCGGGAGTTGAACTCGTTGTTAGTTTTATGTCTTGAGTTGGTCTCCGCAGCAGCCATCAGCGTCAGGGCGCACACCACAATTTCAGCCATGCTGAGCTCGAAGACCAAATGTTCTTCAGGGTTTCCACTTGACATCCGAATAAATGTACTATATTACGCATGAAGATCTCCAATATGAGCTGTAAGTGAAGTTTTCTATAGAGCGTCATGCTTAAAAAGATCCTACCAACATAATTGTATCTCTACAAAGGCACTACCAGTTATAAGAGAATATTAAATGTATTAGCACAGCCCCTATCCGAAGTTAAAGCAACAGACTAGGCCAAATTTTGCTGTTTCCGAAGAAAATATTACCATTCAACAATAATATTGACACAAACGTCTAAATGCCTGGACAAAGACGTTGTGAGGGTTGTCAGGAATAATTGGTTACAAGTGTTTTTGTTGCTTCGTATCAAATGAGGAAGAGAACGAATTTGAGAAATTCTACAATCTCTACTCGCTTCGGGAGCTTCATTAGCACAAAATATCTGCATTTGATTTTAGCGAAGTTTCAAGCGATGCCATGCTGCTTGGCGTAACATATTGAAGAGGTTGCGTCGAGGTCGTCACACATGCGTTCTCACATGCAGCACGTCACTTGTGTCGCAGAATGATTTCTTAGCAATTTGCAACGCTTGATCTGTTATTCTATTCTCATTCAATTGAAAAGTATAACATTAGTTTTTATGAGACGTTATGCAGCAAATATACTTATAATCATATATACGTAAATGCACCTTAGATTTTCACACAAAATCTTTAACAGTTATTAGTGAGATTCAGTGACTTGATTCCTAAAGGGTGAACAAAATCGGCTACTCCGCTCACGTATAATATACAGGCATCTCGTTTGAGGAATCTTATGATGTATGACTGCAAATGCACATTTTTGTCTTTAACGCACGAACATGAGGAAACTATTCAATCAAAAATTACCCAAAACAATTGATTTTAATTTTTATGCCACACGAGAAAAGAACTGTGCAGAAAGAGTGGAGGCGCTCGAAACTTTTCAGCTGTTAGTACAAATTGCGTGAACGTGCACCACAAGGCTAGCTCACTTTCACTTGCTGACAGAACACACTCTGAGAGTGTTGGAAATCATAGTCAGTATAATCAATCGAAACTTCCATTCTAAAAGTTGTACCTAAAAATGTTTTCTTAATGTATTTTCGTTTGAAGTTATTAAATCAAGTATTGCCTTCTGACTTACATGTGTTCTGATCATAAGCGACAAACACGATATTGACAAATAGTAATAATCATTTAAATTACTTGATAAGGTCAAATACGAGTCTTAACAAAAATTCATTTCGTGGAAACTTTGAACTATGCATCAAGCTTGAACGCGAAGAAACAATTTTTGTACTATTTGGAGAAACATCAGTAAAAATTACAGACAAAGACAACAAAAGTGCGTTCGCTGATCAAAGCTTTTTAATATATCTACGAACACTTTGTTCAAGTCTCAAATTTATAAAAGTGAATCTTATGCGTTCATCTTGCGTTACATTACTGCAAGTTGCGGCTCGTTGCATAATTTTTTCTAAACAAATATCTCTTTCATTCAATATTGTATCAAATTTGCGGATGTGACGGGTGACACAAAAAACGGGAACTATTTAACAATCCAATAAAATCAAGAGTGATAGAAAAAAAATATTTAATTCGTAGTAATAGAAACATTAAAACATGCTGTTTAAGAAACAGTGATAAAATTTTCCTTTTTTTTTAATTACGTCCCGTAGATGGCGTCCTCCTGTACGAATGTATTCGTGAAATCTGCCGTTGAGATTCATCATTGACCGCTGCAACATCTCAGCTGGGAGACTGCGAATGTCATCCTGAATTTTCTGTTTCAACTCATCCACAGTTCTTGGTCGAGTCGTGTACGCTTTACTCTTGAGACAATCCTATCTTAGCAATCAATACCAATCTTGAGATCGTATCAATCGTGAAATCACGCGGATACCGAATTGAGGCTGTGAGAGAATAGTTTGGCAACAGTGTGATCTCAAGATTCGGCAACGTTCCCTGGCCTCCTAGAGCGCCAGATTTGCCCGTTCGGAAATTTTTCTTTTGGAGCTACCTCAAGAGTAAAGTGTACGCGACTCGACCAAAAATTCTGGTTGAGTTAAACCAGAGAATTCATGATGAAATTCCCAGTATCACAGCTGAGATGTTGCAGCGGTCAATGAGGAATCTCAACGGCAGATTTCAAGAATACATTCGTACAAGAGAATACCATACACGGGAAGTAAATAAAAAAAGAAAATTCCCTTACTGTTTCTTAAATTACATGTTCTGAGGTTTAAATTACAATGAATGAAATATCATTTTCGCATCATTCTTGGTTTTATTGGATTAAAACGTTCCCGTTTTTTGTGTCACTCGTTATAAGAATACCAGACGAAGTGATCACATGATAAAACACAAGAGCAGGAATATAGCGGGCCATTAAGTGTCGAAAGATAGTCTGCAATGATGCTAAGTCTAGGCAGACCGATACAAGATCAGTCAAAACCCACATGCGACCTAGATTTTAGACAGGAGACAAATATTCGTGTTTTGTAGCACAGGACCATGAAAGAAAACTTAAATTTTTATTTCAAGAAATAAATCAAAAGATAACTACCCAAAATATAAGTATCTCATTAAATACATATTAAAAATAAAGCAGTTTCACAACGGATTATACCTCAAATTAGGTAATACAATAACACCTGCCATACCCGGAGTGTTTTGGTTCGCCCAGTTGTGTTGAAAACCATTAATATTTTCGCTACAAGTGGCTATTATGAATATTTTTGGCAATCTTTATCTGCTATTGGAGCAAAATATTTTTAAAAAGGTCTTGAAGTATTTCGTGCTTCCCACACTTACATGTTACACAATGTTTGCATTGTTACACAATGTTGTTGTTACACAGCAAATGTATAAAGGTAATATTAGGTTGTTACAAAAATAATGGCCGCTCGAAGGTCTGGGGTTTGAAAAATAATTTTAACACAACTTTTTCAGTTTATTTTTGATGAACCTTGGCATGCATAACAATTGATGTGTGCTCATTAATATTTTGTAACTTATTTTCAGACAGAACATAATTTTAAAGGATAGAATCCCTCCATGGTGAACATGACAAAACATGACCTTCGCCTACTTATGTTGCATGAGTTCAAACTTGGGCAGAACGCCTCCGAAGCTTCTACCAATATCAACCGAGCATGGGGAGAAGAGTCCACAAGGGATCGGACAGTACGAAGGTGGTTCGGGAAATTCCGGAGTGGTGATGAGAGCCTTAAAGATGAAGAGGGTAGAGGACGTATGGGTAGTCTCGAGAACGAGCAATTGCATGCGATTGTTGAGCAAAATCCACGTCAAAGTGTTAGAGAAATGTCTCAGACACTTGGTGTCAGCATTGCAACAGTCTCGCGCCGTTTAAAGATTATTGAAAAGGTGAAAAAACTCGATAAATGGGTTCCTCATGAGTTCAATGAGAATCAAAAGCTTAGGCATTTTGAAGTGTGCTCGATGCTCTCTCTGCGCAACACCAACGATCCCTTTCTTGACCGAATTGTCACTTGCGACGAAAAGTGGGTCCTTTATGATAACCGTAAACGATCAGGTCAATGGCTCGATCGTGATGAGCCCCCCAAACACTTCCCAAAGCCAATGTTGCACCAGAAAAGATTATGGTGACTGTCTGGTAGTCTGCAATAGGTGTTATTCACTACAGTTTTTTGGGAGTTATTGAGACCATTAATGCAGAGAGATACTGCAATGATCTCGCTGTTATGCATGCTCGATTGAGCGAAAAGAGACCGGCATTAGTGAATCGACGTGGTCCAATTCTGCTCCCCGATAACGCGCGACCACATGTTGCAAGAATGACCGTTCAGAAACTCACAGAACTGGGATACGAGACCTTTACCACATCCTCCATATTCTCCAGATCTTTCACCTACTGATTATTATTTATTCAAGCACTTAAGCTCATTTTTGGACGGTAAAAATTTTAGGTCCAAACAAGAGGTGGAAACGACCTTCAAAGATTTTGTTGCATCACAGCCATTAACTTTTTATCAACAAGGGATAAATAATCTCGTAGTCTGATGGCAGAGATGCATAGCTGCTCAGGGTTCATATTTTAACTAAGTTTAACATCTCTATTGTTCATTTACCAAGGCTTAAATGCATGCTTCTAAAATCGGCCATTATTTTTGTAACAACCTAATAACAAAGAAGAACTTTAAAATCATTTTAATTTAACGTTTCAAGCCTCAGCTCACCAGTCATACTCTGTAAAAAAAACTACATGCATTGAATAAAAATCTGAAAAATTAACAAAATTGTTCTTCAAGTATTCAAAATTGAAGTCTAAATAAAACAATGACATGAGGTAAAAAAAAACAATGAATCTTAATATCAGAATTTCCCTATCCAGCATCGTAAATGGGAGTTAAAAAGGGGAAGAAGTTTATGGGAGTACAACTAGAATGCGGAACGGTCATAAGGACAGTTAACTTGCTAAAACCTTATCAAAGGGAGAGGAAGAGGGCAATGAGTGAGAGAGAGAGAGAGAGAGAGGGAAAAGAAAGGAAAACAAGGAAAAAAAGAAGAGGAGGTAAGAAGAAGAAGAAAAAAATAAAAAACATTTCTTCCAGAGACTAGTAAAAGTGGAATCGGATGCGAACATTGTTGCACTACTAGGTCTCTATAATTTTCAAGGAGTAAGCACTTTGCATATCATTCAGGGCTGGTTTCAATTTGTGTATATACACACCTTTTTTGTGAGCTGCATGCGCAGCTCACAAGAATTTGAAGCATAGTCCATGATTTTAAACGGGTCGTTACTGATAACTTGTTCACAGGGACCTATACAATGCTGCCTTATGTTGGAATGGGAAGGTGCTCCCAACGGGCGTCCCGTACGATGGCTTCTTGCGGCATGCTCTGCGACTCACATAACTCCGACTCTGGCATGCTCTGCGATTGATTTTAAAGTTCTTCTTTGCTATTACCTTCATAATTAAATTGCTTAGCAGAGAAGATCTTCCTATTACAGCAAATGTATAAGGATACTATTAAACAAGGAGAAGGCTGCGTCATTTTTCTAAAAATTCAATCCTATTCATCAGTGAGAAATAAAGAGTTAGATAAAACACGGAAATAAAACTCAAGTAACAAACTTGGAAGAATTAGACACGGGATGTTTTATAAATTGCTCAGAAACAGGATGCAAATTGGAAAGAATATGTGTGTAAAGCAAGGCTGAAACTATCAAATCGAGCGTCATGCTAACCCAGCTGAGCGTTTTGACGAAGTAGACCAGAAGAACTTGAAAAAGGCACGTTTAAAGAAGAAAGATAGACACAAGAAAAGTATTCAGAGTGACAACGCAGTATTCACAGGGGTTAGCTAAATTTAATGAAACACTGATTCCATCGTTTCAATATTTTCTGGGGCTTCAGTATTGAATAAATTTAACACAAATATGTTTTTTCGTGAAGAGCAGATGCGCGTAATATTGCAAAAATTTACAACCTTTCTCAAGTTGTGGCAGAATTCTTGTAATGTGAGTGCCCACGCAATGTTCTCTATCAGAGGGTACATTCAGAACAAGAGTAACAGATCAAACTTTCGCTGCGTAGCCTATCATAACTTTTTGAAAAATAGAAATGTTCATCAAGAGGGCATTTACGTAAAGAATCCCTTATCTAAGGAGAAAAGTTATAGAACACTATCAAGTATCGGGAAGAGAAACCATGTGAGTACTGGTCCTGAGGTGCTACTGAAATAAATAAATGATCTGATGGGAAAAAAATATATTCGGTTTGACTATCATCTTTAAAAGTACGGCGCAGTCATTAGGAAACACCAGCTTCGTCAAATGAAGAGCACACTAGTGTCGAGAAGTGAATCCCATTAAAATCTTTGTATCCAAATCCATGCTATGCACATCAATATGCCAACGGTGTTTAACATTTACACAGGAGTGAAGAATACAAATGAGATTTACTCTTTGACACTAGTTAGGAGTGAGTCCAAGAGTGGAAGGGTCGGCTTTCATTGAATGATCGATGCGATTGAGTTTTCCTTTTTCTCCAACAGCTCGACGTATTTACATTTCGAGGAAGCTAAAAAAAAACCTAGGAGTTTACCTGAATTGTTCCTATCATAAAGCTCAGGTTATTCGGAAGCCTTTTCGTTGTCTACTTGGTCAAATCGTTCTTGTGCCTGGTAGAATTAACAGGTAAAATTGTATGGTTACTTAAATAGATCACATCATCACCACGGTATAACACATGACACTGCGTATCGAATTCGAAAAGACGATACGCGACGAACAGAGCTCGTGTTGAGCAAAAAATGTATAAAATGGCATACATGATGCACGCGTGACTGGCCTCCATAGTAGCTGTTTGAGCACCTCTAGTGAGGTACGTGCAAGAGAGATAAATTTGAAGCCAGTATCATTCTTTTCGACCTCCTCCCCTTATCCCAATCTCAATTGTGTAAGTATCGGAAACGACATTGAGTAAAAAATAACCGGAAAGTGTCAACTATAGATGCGTCCGTTCCAAGAGGGAATCCAAGCGGCTTATGGTGTGGTCAGGCAAACTGATGAAATCAATTCTGCACAAGACTCCAGTTTCAATTTTCAACCAATACATCAAACGCCTTTAATGCAAAAAAATATGACGGCCTTAAAAATAACTTCATTGTAATAGCATTTAACATCGATCTCACATGTACATGTGGTCTTGAATAAAACACATTCTAACCCACCATTTTCGTCTCAGTTCTAGCGCCTTACCTATGCAGGGTAGTAACGAAAGGGCTTAGTGTGACTCATTTCATGCAGAATGAAAAAGATACTGAGTATTTCTGTTACCTTGATGAGAATGAAAGACAGTCTTGTATCATAGAGAAGCACCTTCCTATTTGGCGGCAGCAGCTTGCTCATCTTTTGTAAGCAAGCTCTCGCGGATGTCGTCATACCTGAAATAAAATTTCCAAAATGAACTAAATCAAGCAGCAAATTAAGCTACGTATCATAGATTTCAATGAAGCATATCCGCCATTAAATAACGCTGCAGCCCGCGTTTGTAAAATAAAATATAGACAAATTGTTAGAACATTTGCATTAAAAATAGAAAAAGAAACCTTTACGAAAATTTTTTGAGGCTAGTATTCGCTAAAATTTTTTAAACACAATATTACCAATGCCATGCTTGTAGGAGCAACATGCAGTCTAGCAGAAGTCATTGTTACTTACATACGTAATTAAAAGGGCTGCTATTCTCAATTAGTGATCATGGTCATACTCAAGAGAATACTGTACACACTTCGCTCATTGTAGCTATTTTTGTTTGCGACACTAGTGGAATCATTCGATTATTTTTTATTTTACCACATTTATTTTTATGTTTTGTATCAATTTTGGTGATGAGTGCGTCAAGATTGCTCAACCTACCAGCTATATTTTAAAAGAGAAGAAATAAAGCATGCGTTTCATTTGATCATTTTCTACCTGGTTTTTAAAACAGTCTATGCTAATAAATAATTTTAAACTTTCATTTCCGGCATCGAGAAGCACCTTGACTTGACACACCCCGACTCTTTAGAGTAGGAAGGAACACAAAGCCGCTTCCCACTCGTTGCGCAACGAATGTTGCGTATAAATGAGTAAGAAAGTTATTAACGGAGGACATAGTGAGATATGAAGAAAATTTAACCCCCTGCGTAAACCAGGAGGTCAAATTAGTTAATATGTTGTCGTCAATGTTTCCACATACAGGGGTTGGACAAAATTATGAAAAAAACCTAATATTTTGGAATCATAATCCTTGAACATGTTTTAAACAATCAAAACGTGAACCAGTATAATTCTTAATTGTTTACTATTGCAGCTTTTTGAAAATTTATTTGAATTAAATGTTTTTATAGATATCTAGAAGAAAAACTTTGTTATAACCTTATAAAAATGGCAGACCTCTCTGACTTTCAAAGAGGCCAAATTGTTGGTGCTCGTATGGAAGGTGTTGGTGTAACAGAAACTGCCCTAATGCTAGACGTTTCAAGAGTACTGTCACAAAAGTAATGACTAAATTTGAAAGAGAAGGAGAAACGTCCTCAGCAAAGCACAGGTCTGGCCGAAATTTAAAGTTGTCTGAGACAGACCGTGTTGGACTCTAAGTCGAATTGTTAGAGAGGGTCGCAAAACTACGGCTCTTAAAATCACTACAGACCTCAATGAAAACATACAGAATCCAGTTTCCACAAAAGCTGTTCTTCAGGATCTGCATAAATCTGGATCCTACGGAAGAGCTGCAATTAGAAAACCTCTGCTCTCTAAGATAAATGTTTCGAAGCGTTTATAATGGTGAAGAAACCACAAGAATTGGTCCGTCGAGCAAGGAAAAAATGTGATTTTCTCAGACGAATCATCGTTTACCGTATTTCCGACCCTCGGCCGAGTGTACGTTTGGAGACAGCCGAAAGAAGACCATAATCCAGACTGCCTTCTCCCAACCGTAAAGCATGGCGGGGGTTCTGTGATAATCTGGGGTGCTATTTCTTGGAAATCCTCCGATCCAATGATTTCCCTTCATGGATAAATCGTCAGACGTGACTATTTAGGAATTTTGGGCAACCAAATTTATTCTATGGTTCAAGCACTGTTTCCGGAGGGGAGCGCCATCTTTCAAGATGATAATGCCCCAATTCAAAAAGCTAGAATTGTTAAAGAATGGCACGAGGAACATTCTAATGAAGTTGGGTATCTCATCTGGCCACCACAATCCCCAGACCTCAACATTATTGAGCATTTATGGTCGGTTTTAGATATTCAAGTAAAAAGTCTATTTCCGCAGCCATCGTCCCTAAATGAACTGGAGGGTGTTTTAATTGAAGTATGGGCTAAAATTACTTTGAAAACAATTCACAATTTGCATGAATCAATACCTTGGAGAATTTAGGCTGTTATTGACTCAAAAGGTTTACCTACACCATACTAAAATATGTGTTCCTGATTTTCCGAGGTGTTTCCATTATTTCGTCCAACCCCTGTATTTTGTTACTTAAAAAAAAAAAAACATCGGCATCTTAGGATGCTTTATTTCCAATCAAGCCTGATACATATGATCTTAAGCATTGGTTTTTCAAATGTCTTATAACTAACACTATATATAGGACACCATGACGGTTCCCCCGTGAAGCCGGTACCCATTTCCGACACCTGGGTTGAGTGGGGTATTGTGCTTGAGCTTTCCCTTATACCCAACGGGGAAAATCGCCGCGACAGTCTTAAGCCTTGACGCATTTTTTAACTTAAGTCTCGACGCATTTTTCCGTCTTAGTCTACACATTTTTTGCCGCCTGAGTAAGTCTGCACATATTCTGCCGCCTGAGTAAGTCTGCACATATTCTGCCGCCTGAGAAAGTCTGCACATATTCTGCCGCCTGAGTAAGTCTTCACATATTCTGCCGCCTGAGTAAGTCTTCACATATCTTGTCGCCTGAATAAGTGTTCACATATTTTGTCGCCTGAGCAAGTGTTCACATATTTTGTCGCCTGAGCAAGTGTTCACATATTTTGTCGCCTGAGTAAGTGTTCACATATTTTGTCGCCTGAGTAAGTGTTCACATATTTTGTCGCCTGAGTAAGTGTTCACATATTTTGTCGCCTGAGTAAGTGTTCACATATTTTATCGCCTGAGTAAGTGTTCACATATTTTGTCGCCTGAATAAGTGTTCACATATTTTGTCGCCTGAGTAAGTGTTCACATATTTTGTCGCCTGAGTAAGTGTTCACATATTTTGTCGCCTGAGTAAGTGTTCACATATTTTGTCGCCTGAGTAAGTGTTCACATATTTTGTCACCTCAAAAAGCCCATCCCCATTTTGTTACTCCAGCAAGTCTCACTGCGCCCAATTTTCGAGAGGTTGCGTAACACGGGAACCTCTCGAGGAATTTACCATAAAAATTACCGAGAGTTCCAGAAATATAGCAAAAGGGCATAAACTGTGTTTGTTCATTACTTCTGTAATTACTTACTTTCTATTAATTCTATTTAACCTAAAATGAATGGAGGAATGACGCATCTTAGGTGCAGATAGTCAATTTAAGTTGTACACCTGCTCAAATATTTGAACAAAAACCAGAATTATTAATTACAGGAAGAGGAACCTAAACTAAAATCTAAAGATATTTACTTAGAGCACCGCATCTCAGGTAAGAGATCATATTTGTGTACAATTTTTAAAGCCTTTTAAAGCCAGGTTGAATATTATTCACAGAATTTGACTTCAATTAAATTGCAAATTTTAAACTACAAAGAATGAGGGAACTTTTGCTCGGAATTTTTACGAGCCTACATCAAAAGGATATCCAAAGGCCGAATAGCTTGAATAGAACAGCCTAACGTGAAAAATAGTTCAAAAAGAGTTAGAAAAATCATCAATTTGCATAACAGAGAAACATCTTTAAAAAACTACGCATAGTTACACAACTTACGCATATGAGAAATGTTTCTCTTTAAATATTGCCTGAGTACGATGCATGTGCATGAGTACAACAGTCCTAAAAATACAATAATGCCGCAAACAAGATTTTTCGAAATTGAACCATGTAAAGAAGTGCGAACAAAATGCCCAAGTGTGGATGAAATAATTAATTACTAATTCCAGATGAAAGCCTCACTGGACAGAGCTGCATCGGCAGTCTAGATGGAAATTTTCTAATAAATAATGCCTCTTTTCCCATTGATCAGGAAAGGCACCTGGCATTAGCAGTTTTTACGCAGAGAAGAGTATCCAAAATGCGGCATGGCTCAGCGTCACCCCAACTCATATGAAGAATCAGCGTGCCTCCTACCCTCCTAGCAGGACAATATCGTTCTAATCATAAGATGAACATCATTTTAGATCATTGAACGTTAAAGCTAAAGCTGATCGTAAATGCATAATTTGGGGCGGCGATATTCACTCCAGAAGAAGAGATAAAAAATCTGTAACTGTTTTTTCTTAACCTAACCAATGTAGAAAAGGTAAATTGTTTGATGTGGAATATACTGTATTATGCTGTAAATGAGGTATCACGTTCCAATTATCCTGAACATGGAAGATAAAACTTATTCGTGGCCACAAATAAAAGCATTTAGCTCGGAAAAATGGATTGCGTAAAAGCCTAAGTTCTTTGACAAGGTAAGGGTGATTATGAACCACAAATTTTCCGTTCACGCTAACTAAAGAAGACCATTAAAGTTAGCAAAAAATATAATGATATCAATGAAAACGTCCTTATGCACTCGAGATCGATGCTTTTCTAGTCGCGTTACGTCACATGCCACAGCGTCACGTCACAGCTCGGATGCAAGCAACCGTTGCCTGACGTGGGTGTGAGTAAGCCAGACCCGCAGCACAGTTAATCATACCAGTAGCTATGTAAAATTGCGTATTAATTCACCATAATCGAGAACTTCATATCAAGAAGTTTTTTCGTTGACACTTTCTTAGAGAGGCTCATGAAACTCACTGTTTTATCCTACTCGGTATGCACACTTGCTCCATGGGGATGAGGGCGGCAAGGTCCCGTAGACTTGCGACGAACCTCAATTTCCGGGAGAACTTCGCACTGCAAAGTAAGGTACTATTACTCTCTAGCGATTTTTTGTACCTCTAAAATGAACACAAAATTCACGATGAGAACGCTTTGATATCAGTGAAGACACGTGAATTTTATTTAAAAAAACGCTATAGTTACGAAAACAGCTTACAATTATATCTCACACGTCATGTCAGAGGTTCAGTGTACTAGAAAATGTCTAAAATAGAAAGTGTGTTCCGTGTCAGATATTAGAAATGTTTTTTGACAATTGCAAACAATTTAAGTCATAAATCTCAGCAGGAAATCACGACTGAGGTTTAGGAGAGCAACTGCGACATGCTTTAGAATTAAGGCGTTCCACTCCTTGAGAGCGAAGAGTGCTCGGCATCAGATAGCAAGATCTCTCGAAGGTCAAAAAAGTCCTTCACGCTTGACTTGCAGAGTATTCTTAAATACAGTTCTGATAGATAGGCAGGGTAGATTTTCAGGATGGGTTGAATGAGTTGTTGTCATATTTGAATACGATTCGGCTTCGATTTGATAAGAATACTCTGTATTGTGACAAATTTTACAAGTATTCCTTTTCAGTTTAAGATAATCAACAAACGAGTCGCACATCGGTCACGTTTTCCACTAAGCCAATAGCCACATATTTCATGAAATTATAATGCAAAACATAACTTTAAATTTTAATAAGATGTGATTGTAAAAATATAAGAAAGAAAATGAAGATTCATGAAATTTTTCTTATGTGTACATGGACAACACCCAATGTACGAAATTTAAACACCTAATTTTACTTTATATAAGTCACATAATAGAAGCATATCTTCTTTCTTATCAGTGCTCTCAAGAAACTCATACTGAAACTCCTACACCTGTCACGGAAGAGACACCTTTATCACTCTCCACCCACAATGTGACGCGAAATTAAAAACAGGAAAGTAATTGTTAGTAAAATCTGACGTCAAGAAGACGATGCAAAAACATTAGCTTCTGGTCCTAATTAAGGAATAAGAATCTTGAATAAGCAACGTAAAGCAAAGAATGCTCAAACGAACCTGTCAAAACAAATAAATTTTCAAAATTGCACCGCATGATTAATAGTGTGCTACATTAGCTAGGCAAGAAATAGCGTAAATTAGCAGTGTCCTTAAATTAACGTAAATTAGAGCAATGAGTAAACGTGTGTTACATACAAAGTAATCCATCGTACAATGAACAAATAAGATGTGTGGCTTAAGATTACATTGGAGTCGCTTCAGAGAGAATAAATTACAAGTGATTTGATTTACATTGAATTTGTAAGCAGATCTCATCGGAAATCCGTACAAGGCGAAAGTAGGCAACTGATGTAAGCTGTGAGCATGGGGCCCAAAGATTGATAAAAAGCAGTAATTGTACCCAGTCCGCTTCAAAAATTTTAAAATATTGAATAGTTACAGACATTATAGTCATTTAATCAAACATTTTACTTGAGGATACGAAAATGTGTATCTAAGTATCAAGCTCACACTTAGAACAATAATTTCAGCGACAATCTTAAATTCACATGACAAGGCTCAAATCCCCAGCAAAACCAACCTGACGAATGGCCGGATCATGACCACCACAGTCTTCACCCAGAAGGTAGGATGCACGAGATATAAAACCTGGAGATTTTTTCGGAGCCGCCGATCTATCATCTGGTAACACCGCTGAAACAAAGCATGAAAGAGTAAAGGAGGTGAGGTTATTTAGAGAATATCAGCACTTTTGATAAAGAAGTAGAACGTGGAAATTGTGACATGAATTGGGAGAAAATATTTACCTTACGTATTTTACTGATGCATTGTGATTCGCGGTTTTACTACTGTATTGAAACACTTTGACTTGGCTGCTATTTGTCAAGAAACAAACAGATAAATGTTCGATTAATTTAATTTAAGCAACTCAGGATAATCTCCTATACATTATATCATAATTTATGGCTACTTCATTTCCTTAGTTTGTTGGTCCGTCCCTAACCTCCCTCTGTAAATTGAATAACTGAACACTACATAATGACAACAAATATCTCTTCATTTTAATGTAACTCATTTACATTGGTTTAAATTTACAGCGATGTTACTCTACCACAAAAATAAAACAATGGAAAGTAAAAAGGATAAGCATATTTTATAGACAGTTTGTGAGAAACAATTTTCCCGAGTGCATCAGACGGGAACATTAGTTTGGTATCAATTTAGTGCTAATTAGTAGTCCTTTGTTGATATTTTTAGTTCCACACCAACTCGTCGGCGTTCGTCACAAAAATAATCAGTTTATCGGGGTTTGTTTCATCGCCACTGTAAATACGCTCAAATAGTTTCTTAAACTTTAAAAATTGTACTTTAAACTACAATTTGAGAATGAAAAAGGTGGAATAGCAAGGAAAAGATTGGAAGTTTTCTATGTTCAATGAGAAGTTGTACAAAATTCCACTACTGTGATCTTGAATCATGCATAAGTAACGGGAAATTTGAGTTCTGACACTGATGAAAAGAAACTAATTCAAATGAATGGAGTGACCCATATCTTGATCTATACATTATCTCTTTTTGTTAAAAGTGAAATAAATGACTATGACTGAATTTCTCACCTCAAACAAATATTTTATCTATTGAAAGTAACGAGTGTTTGATAGTCTGACAAGGTAAACTGACAATTAAGTCGGTCCAGAGCATGTGCGTAGCAGGTCTGCCAGGTGAGGGGCAAAATCATTTACGCACTATTCAGTAGCCTACCGCTGCAATGGACGCGCTGAAGATGGTATGTGTTATAGAAATGATAATGACGCCAGGTGTACAGACTCTTATCATAAAAGGGGTTTTCATGTGTAAGTAAGATAAGGAGTTGTATGAAAGCTCGATTATTGTGGTCGCTTTCAAATATAATTTTAAACAGTACTGAATAGGATGGTAAAATTAAAAATTGTTAAATTGAGTGATAGTGAAAAGACAATACACATATATATATTGTAAACACACTTCATTAAAAGTTAGATGGCACATATCCTTTATTCTCTTGATCACTAATTTTTCAAGAGCGCGGAATTTTAAAAGTGTAGAAGCTGGTGCTATTCTTAAGATACATTTCGAAAGCCATAAAGATGCAATAAAACTTGGAGTCATGACGAATTTCTTCAAATTTAATACTTGATTTCTTCAAATTTAAAATAATACGAGTTTAGAGGACAACGTTTCGGATGTCACGCACCCATAATCATGCCAAAATAGAACTAGTCTGAACAAGCAGGTCGCTGATACTTATAACCTAATGTAGGGTTGCCAAGTCGTAATTTGTATAAAATTCTTGTAGAAATTTCGAGAAGGTAAAAGAAATCCTCGGCGTCCTCAGCGGGTACTGTCATAACTAAACTGAGTCACCTGTAGAGTCACATGTAGCACTACGCATATATATAGCACATGTATATAGATGAGCACATATATATAGGTCTCAGATTCTTATGAAATATGGTATCTCAGACACGATTTAATATATTGAAGTCTTCTAAACCTTTTCTTCCTCGCAGATGAACGCTGGAATGTGTGCCTGAATCCAGGGTTGAATCATCTTAGAGCCATGTGATGTAGAAGAGTCATGCTCAAGAGTTCTAGGTGTAACACCGAAGTGTTTACGTGCCCAGAGAGTCATTTGTGCTTCCACTGTTTCACTCCTGAAGTAACAAAATCGAGAGGAGACCTCACACTGGCAGTGATTGGGGCCCAGACCTCCACAGACAGTGGATTCTGGCGTCGTTTCACTTCTATGCCTTTCACTCATCCTTCTTTATCCCAAACTTTAACATTCAAGCCATTTAGAAATCGATAAACGTCGAATTTTATTTCTTCCGCGAAAATCTAATTCGACAGCATGCCACCTTTCAAGGGTTTGAGAATGTGTTCTGAAGCCAATTCAGTCGCAGAGCGGCGGGAATTTTTTTCAATTTTTCTCGCGTGTTTTTGATGAGACTTTGTGTTCGGACGGACCGTTTTCTGCCCTTGCCTGTTCGATTATGTGTCTTACCAGTTTGTTTAAACATTTTACGATTTTCCAAACTATTTCACGACGAATATGCAGCTTTTTAGCAATACAAAATTTCTAGCACTCGTTTCATACACAGATACGATTGTGCTTCTATCAATTAAAAATCAGAAATTTAGTTTTGATCATTTTTATCAGCTGTTACGTAAAATAGGTAATATTAAGTTCAAAATGAAATAAAATCAATGAATCAGCTTGTAAATAAACCTCTTTAATATTATTTCAAATTGGTACTGTCATAATTAAACTGAGTCACCTATAGAGTCACATGTAGCACTACGCATTCGTTTCCTTGAATAGTGTCATCTCTGCGCCATCCACTTCGAGGAGAATATTACGAGGCCAAGAGACAAGTGTTTTAATGTTCTACACTACCAACATTTGAACTCAAATCCCTGTTAGGATGAAGCTGGCAGTATCTTAGGGTTCAGTATTGAGCGCACGAGAAAATGTGTCGTAACTTACGGTGGTGAGAAGGATGTGTAGTCCGTCACTGCTCGACATGGGGTGAGTATAGTGTCATTTGTTCGTGATTGATGAGTAGATAGCGTGAAAATTCAGCAATAACTTGTTTTTTTTATGGAGTTCTTAGGAAAATAAGCTTTGTCAACTTACGGAAACTATCTATCCCACATTCCTTTGATAGCATATTTGACTCATCTCTAATAATTTTCACACCTTCTTCTTATATCAAGTGTTCTTCGACGATTCATTTAGTTTCATCAACACCGATTCGCTTGCCTCAACAATACTATCATAATTTAGTTTCACCACTCGTGAGTAGATATGTGGACAAAAAGAACATAGATGAAATAATGAAAACTCAGGCAAGACATGTCTCTTACATCTCACGAAAAGTCAGCGACAACACGGAGGAAAAAGCGTTATTAATTTATTGATTTTATCAAACTACAGAAGTAAATGTTCTCCGGATTAGATTGGATGTTAGTTTAAGCCTCTCTAACCCTAAAAAAAGCGTTCCAAAGAGAGGAAGGGGGAAGGCATAAAGGAGGAAGGAGGTGTGGAGATAAGAGAATGCGGAATCTATGCAAAAGGAGCATAGAAACAGTAAGCTGAGAAAGAAGTTTGTGAAATTGACTGATTGATTATAAGAGAGTTTTAGCCTCCATTTACCCCGACAAAGATGTTCAAAAAGAGGAATGAAGAAGGCTCCATTTGATATGGAGTTAGGGGAACGCGGGATCAATGCACAAGGTGCATAGAAACAGTAAGCTAAGAAAGAAGTTGATGAAACAAGAAAAAAGTTGAGGAAGAAAGTAGTAGGTGCTGAAAAACAGGACAGCAGTGAACCGAAAAAAGATGGTCCTTAACATAACAAAGATATTTTATTTCAACAGAAGAATTTTAACTCTCAGCTCGGCCCCTCACACATTTTCTCCCTGGGAGTGCTAATTCCCACAGGTACAATAGTTGTATCCCTATCGGAAATAATTCCTCATGGTTGTGCGTCTGATGTGCCTCTGTCGAGAACATTGCTTTGCGAGTCTGTGGATCTGGCTGTTCCGGTTGTGTCAAAGCTGAGGTGGGTCGCTGTGGCGGGAGGTTTTTCAGAATTCTTTTGAACATCTTTGAATCTTTACCTTAAACCAATTGTCTCCTTTGATTTTGAGCGCAGCAGGTGTAAAGTTAATTGTGTTTTGGCAGGGGCTAGTTTGAAGCGGTCTCTGGAAGGTGTTCCGAGGAGCGTCAAGCTGCGGCGTGGCTTACGCTGTGTTCTTCACGTGTGGCGGGATGGTGATGACGGAGGCAGTACTTTGCTAGAACTTGGGCAATTGTTTTTCTTTGATTCTTCCTGCGTCTATTATCTTTTTAATTACTTTATTTTGTGTGAATGGTTTATTTTCTATAATTCAAGTTGCTTACTTTTTGCTTAAATGTCCTAAGTGTCCCTAGTAATTAACTCGGGCCAGTTGGCCGTTAACTAAAGTTACTCCGGTAACCTCATCTTCATTAACGTGTTCTGTTCATTTAACTTCTAGGTTGCACAAGTGACTTGGAATTGAACATTACTCTCTTACATATCTTATTTCTAAAACATTTGACTCTCCTTCTATACTTACTATCTTTCACGCTAGGGACACTTGCCTCTTACTGATTTCAACTTGAATTTCTTTAATCATTCTTCCTCTAAAAGTTCATTAACTGAGTGCCATTTATAAACTCAGGTTGGTAATTAATTGTTAATTGCAATATTTAAACAATTTAAACAATTTATTTACCGGAGGTGATACAGAGGGAGAATGTTTCTCAAGTCTAGTACAATGGTCAAATTTGAGTATAGCTACCTGTGGGCCCGAATAAGTTCAGCGACTTCTGGGGCATCCTACCATCAACATTATTCTAAGTAGTGCAATAAAGTTTAACCTAATTCACTTGACCTAGTTTCGCGTTAGACTGATCAATGAGATAATTTACTCCATATTAGATACTTCATTTCACAATATAGGTCATATGGAGTATATTTAACAGTATAATCGATAAATGATTTAAGCGCAGACTGAAGATCGGCGATATTACCCATGGCAAATAACATTATTAGGACCAGTCATGTGGGAGAAAAGATTAGACTTGGTGATCTTACACGACTAGTATTCTGATAGGAAGTGAGACTCAAGATTTCTTTTGAATGCCTTGTAAGAATTACTCTCACGGATCTCCGCAGGTATTGAGTTCCAAATTTTAGTTTCAACGAAGAGGATACTGTGTTGCGACCGGGCCTTTGAGTAATAAGGAAGCATGAATTTATTTCTATTTCGGGTTAAATGGTCGTGATGACCAGTTAGCGCAGTTAATAATTGTTTCAGGCTATTGGCGCCATCAATCGTAAATGTTTTGTAAATGAAATTACAAATGGAAAATTTGTATAGATCCAAAAGTTTAAGTATTCGTTAATTTTTGAATGAATCATTTGTGTGAGCATTATTTTCTAGATTCTTTACCGCTCTGATGTTTTTTTTTGCAGAGGAAAAATTATATTGGGTCTATTTTTATCAGTTCTATGCCATGCTTCTATTCCGTATTGCAAGTATGGAGAAATGAACGTTCGGTAGAGCATTTGTAAAGCTGCTTCAGGCAGGAAATTTTCAACTTTATTTAGGATTCCGATGGATTTTGATAATTTAGAACTAATATGAGCGATGTGCTCTTTGAAGGTCAGATGTTTATTTATTATGAAGCCCAGAAACTTAAATGAGTTGGTTTCTTCGATTTCACCATCGCCAATTTTATTGCGTGGGAGAGATATGTTTTTCTTATATGAGAATGTAATATATTTTGTTTGATCGATTTTAAGGCTTCTTTTATTAGCTTTAAGCCACAATGAAACCTCATGGAGTTCATTATATTTATATTCTCCGCAATCATAGCGGGATTTTGGTTCGGAAGGACCGCAGAAAGCGTACTGTCATCGGCAAAAAGTATGAATTTGAAAAATGATGTGTATTTAATAACATCATTGATAAAAATTAGAAAAATCAAAATCATATTCATCGAATTCTTTGTCTTTGACTTGTACATTTTCTTTGATCAGTTCTTTGTAATTGTCGTAAAGTCTGGTTTTAATGTTGAGTAACTTCTTTCCGGCAGTATGTGCTTGTCATCGCAGCTCAAGTCCTTCGCTCAGATTTTCCACTGTCGGTTCCTTTGATGGATATAAATTAGGTAATTCCAAGTGAAATAACTGTTTCAATTTTTTGATTCAATTGTATTTCAGCTAGTGGTTTGTTTTTTCATTTAAATTTATTTCGTTTTTAATTGTTTTCCAGCTGGTGTTGGGTGTTAGCCCTCCGTTTCGCTCCCGGGATAGGAGAACGCTCATATAAGTGTTGCATGGTGGAATCGCTGCAGTCTGCCTTCTGCTGCCTAGCTCCCTGCGTGACTTTGTGTCTACCTGCCTTGCCGCTACTGTCGTGAAATTTCAAGCACCAAGCTCTGTCCCTCAGTTGGCTTATTTACTTCACAACTCTGCCTATGTGGCCAAGACTAAGTGACTTGCCCTGCCTGCTTTTAATTGTGCGATTTTGCACATTTTAGTTAAAGAGCTTTAAAAGAGCCAACGTTCAAAAATCCTTAAAAAATTAAACCATGAATAGAAGTAAAATTAAACTATGTGCGATTCTAACGTGTTCTCGTTGCGAACACTGTTACCGCATTTAAAATTTGTTCGTTAAACTGCGCTGTTGCAGTCTACTTAAAACCTTCTAATTTAAGTTTGCGAAAACTGTTCGTTTTCCCTTTAAGCTCGATTGTGTGAGAGTTTCATGCAATTATTCCTCACATCCCCTGAGGTGATAAATGTACTCCAACTGCAAAGAGTGTTGCTAAGTCTGTCATGGACGATTAAGGTGATCAATACCAAACTTTTATTTTACAGTATACAAACAAGTTCTAACGCCCTCACTTTGCTACTTATACCCTCAGCAAGAAGCTCAGAAAGTTTATGTGTGTATTTTTGAAGAGCTTCAATTCCCTTATAAAAAAATTAGGGCAGCGTCCCACAGAAGTTAATGAAAACAGAAACCATTTGAATCAAATGGAAATTTAATCTATTAAACAAGAACTAACAGTCTATGAAATAAATATAAAGAAGCGATGGTTAGTTAAGACGCAAACATTTTTGTTTAAACCCTAACAATTTCAAGGCACTTTAGATATAATAGTCAAATTTAACGCCTTGATTTCTAGCATTTCTGTAAGCATTGCAAACGAATGGCGAACTGATCAAGTGCTGCAAGATTTATTACTACTATTACTAATCCTGAAATATGTTACGAGGGACACAAATGACAAATTTGCTGTGAATAAAATAGTGGCCGTTGCAGAATTCATATTTTGGTACCATACTGTTACTAATACATACCATGAAAATGATTCGTACCTGCCGATAATTTCTTTGAGCATAATTAAAATAAGCGAGCTAATTGGAGAACATGAGAAAAATTTGAACACCTACAAAACCAGTAATTGGCAAATAGGAATAAATAATTTAGCCTCGAAATATTTCTACCTTGAGCCAGTTGAAGGAAGGCATGTTGGCTCTGGTGGTGGCCCCGTGTAGGTACACCAGCACGTAGTCCTCGGCGATGAGCTGGTCCAGCGCCGTCAAAACATACCTGCAGTGTACAGTAAGCCAACAATCACATGACCCCTTTAACATAAATTTACTCCACGTATTCACTTCAAATAATTCACTCAACTATTGTAGGTATACTTTCAGAAATAATTTCATTTGAAAATCATTGTATATTTATTGATAGAATATAACTTACACCATTTAGGATTAGAAAATAGAGAGTTTTAAAGTTCCGCTAGGATTACTAAGCGCTAAACAAACAAATGCAGCTCAAATAGCGCAGTCTTTTATTTTCTAGGAAAAATACTTTAAAATTGACAAAAACACAGACTCACACGCAAAACGAATATCATCAGAACATCCTAACAACATTTACACATTTACAAAAAATAAACATCCATATCAGTTTAAAAAACTGAACATCGGTGTACCCACAAAGAGCCCTGGAAGATCCTGACATGGAATGAATAACAATTTGAGAACAGAACAATCTCTGCTAAAGAGCTCATATGAAAGCACTTTTAATGCTGCTTGAAGCAGCACGCAATTGATTTCATGGAAAACTCGCTACAATTCTTAATATGGAGAGTGATCAAATAAGATATCATAAATAGCAAGGGCAAAGCGTGCCTTTAAAAATGCATCAATGACACATATTATTGTCAGTTTTGTAATAGTTAAAGACTCACTACCCACAACACACAACACAATTGATTTCAAAAGAGCGAAGAACAAGGACCATTTAGTTTGGATTGTAGAAAACGGGGAATCTATGCGTAAGGTGTGTTCCCATGCAGGATGTCCTGCTCAACAACAAGTTGAGAAGTTAGGAAACAAAAACTAAGGAAAGAGGAAGAAAGGACAAAAAAGAGATAGCGAAGAAAGCATGAAAACTGATAGAAGCAAAGTGGGCAGAACGAATTATAGAAGTCTTGAAGGTCTTTCTTCAGCTGAGGTAACCTTGCAGTATCTCCCTCGGAGAGCCAGTCCCCGTAGCATGAAATAGATCAGCTCAGCTAACCTAAACATATTGCTTACCGTATGCCCCTTAATAGGTCGAAGGAACCTAAAAGTGGTGTCAGGTGCAGCTCTAGATGTACAGTAACTCCCACTGACTATCGAATTCTATTTAAAGAAGGTTTTAGTTTTTTAGGAGTAGGTTTTTATTATTTTCAGTGAGCGACTTCTTCAAGAAAAACTGTTGTAAATAGACTAAATTATATCCGTCCCCAAGTTGTGAGTATTCCAACATGAGTATTGATTGAGAGACACTGAGTATGTGAGCATAAATTAGTCAGCTAATTGAGAAACTTGCGAGTTACTTTAGTTAAATCAGAAAGAAGTGTTGAGACATTAAATGAGAAATTTTATTCTTTTCATTCACAGATTGCAATCGTTGACCAATTACAATGAAAAACTCATTTGATTATAAATGATATAATTCTGAGAGTAGAAGCGAGATAGGACTCCTTCCTGAATAGTTCATGGCATTTAGTGTTACAAATAAAATACCACAACATCGATCCAAGAATTTTCGAATAGACAGGCAAAGTAAGTGCACGGGTGAAAAAGGAGGGAAAAATGATGGCCAATAAAATTTATTCATACTGAAGTTATGTTAAAAAAAATTCATTCTTCTAGGCAAGAGGTTTTCTCTTTATATGCAAGAATATTTTATAATTAATTAAAAAAAGAGTTTCACACGATGAATAGAGAGATATCAAAAAGGACAGAGGTTGAATTAGAAAACTAGTTGTGTTGCCATTTCATCTTTCTTAGATGTGAACCTCACATTAGCTTGTGTTTGATTCATAAAGTTTAAATACAAAAGTAAAAATTTCTTTTAATTTATCATCAACATTTTTCTTTCTTGTCTTCTCGCTCAAATTCGGGCAGTGATTCGCCAATAGTCAGGGACAAGATTGCTTAATATTTTGCGCTGCCGTAGCGGTATAGCTGATAAGTAATTTCTTCTAATACAACGTAGATTTTTTGAAAATCCGCCCCCTGGCCGATCTGTAGCCCGTTTGCTGTCAAATTCAATCTGATTCCGAGTACGCAGTTGCACAGGCTACGTTAGCTCAAGGCAGCTAACAAAGGTGCTTTTGAGCTGAGAGATAATCATCCACCAGGCCGAGCTTATCTGCATCATGATAGTTAAATGATCTAATCTTAACCGCACCAAGACAAACATCAACTCCTCTACAATATGTCCTAGAAATCTTTCGTCACAGATGAAACAAACCGTAATTAAATTCCATTTCTTTTCTTTCATTCCATCACATTAAGTCTTTTCTGCAAATTAATTTCTGCCAGATGCTCGTAACAGTGGACGCTTGTGGCGCATTACGTGTTTTCTGGTATGAGTCGTCGAACAACAATAACAGCTTGAAAATATGTAAAAAAATGGCTGAAAGCTTCAATCGTTCAATTGAATCAAAGTAAACGAGCATTAAAGTGACTTCGAAGACATAATTGAGAAAATTGTGTTCAAGTGCTTACATAAAAAGATGGTCCATGACATAGTCGTAGTCGTGCCGAGCTCGGTCAGGTAAGAAGCACGCAGAGAACACGATTATGGCCTCTCCGCTTACAAGATGTCCGCCATGACTCAACACTTTCTTGTATGGTTCAATTACCTGTTGAAATACTTCTTCAGCAATGCTCAAAATAAAAACACACTCATTCATAAAGTAGCAATATAACAAAGTAAAAGTAGTAAAATGGAGAGACGAAAGTATTTGTGCCCAAGAGATTTTATTTTCATTAAAGTATTATTACCTGAATATACGCGTAACTCAGATTTTAATTCTTAGTAGTTATACTAGAGATAAAAATAAAACAATACATTTTTCAACGATGCGAATTTTTAACGCCAAAAATATGTGTGATACATGACAATAAGTGCTCAACAGTACAATCCTTTATTCAGTAATTAGTTGTGAAGCTGTTGAAATTTTGGGAGCGGAAGATCGGAAGCTCGGGATCGCTTTAAATTTTTTGGGCCATTGACCGGAATTAGCCATTGACCGGGATCGGTAGTTCGGGATCGGACTAATATTTTGAGTTTCGATGCCCACCACTATCAGTAACCCAAATACTACTAATTAGCTGCTGGAGAGCCGTACTTCTAACATTTTATAGCCGGCAGTAATCATACACATAAGAATATTGCACGCAACAGCTATCGAAGTGTAATTTTCTCAGTTTCAAAACTGAGGATAAAACTTTTGAATCTCGAGATGTTTGAAATCAGATATGTTCATCGTCACGTTGTCTCTAATTTTTTCCTAATAATTAACTTGAATTTTACTTCAATTTTCGAATATTGGGCCAAAGCAACACTCTCTAGTTCCCGACTTCATCACCTGCATGTCGATGCGCCTTTCGATTCCCTGGATGACGACCGCGCGGAAGGAAGACTCGTCCTTGCCCCCAAGCTGTGCAGGGATGTTGCCGCTTCGAGAGCTGTGATCTGGAGTTCCAGGTCCAAGTCCTGCAATACAAGCAGCAGTCATTATCAGCGACAACACTAAACATTACCCTGTGGCGTGTGACTTAAACGTAGTGATCTAAATGCTACAAGACATTTTAATCCCGTTGAACGGAAGGTAGCATGTGTAACAGCATTAAGTATATCGCAGAAAATCGCAGGAAAGAATTAAACACATCAATAGAAATATAAGCCTGGCAATACTGTCGGTCTGACAAAAATGCATGCCAGTGCAGGTTGCTTCTTCCTAAGCATTGGTTGAAGAGTTGATTGTGTTGGGTGTACAGACAAGCGAGAGAAAAAGTTGGAGAAAGGGTGAGTAGGTCGAAGGTAAAAATATATGGAACCTTCCTCAGAATAGGTCAATTGAAGACACGGGGATCTTCGTGAGCGTAGAAAATGTGAGTGTAATGACAAAATAAGTTGAATTTACAATGCGATGAAAAGGGAACGAAGGGAATCTAGAGAGAATGGAAGATAGACCATGAAGCGGAGGAATGAGACAAGAGTACACCATCTGCTCGGTAAAATCGGTTGTGACACCGATTTCAAGTCGGTGGTAACATTTAGGATGAAACTTGGGCATCTCTCAGAGTGAATTGTTCCGCATGCGAAAACTTCATTCAGTGATTATAGTATTTTGTACAAAAATTTATGCGTAGTTCTGTGCCGCAAGACATGTTCAGAACATTTAAACGCCAAGTAAGTCAAACTTATTAGTGTTGATAGCTATTTCGCTATTTGGGCAGCGTCTTATTTATACTCAGGCAATGTAGGCTTCATTCATATTTGAAGTTCTTTCAAGAAATTGAACAGTAATAATTGTGTTTAAAAAGAATTGAGAGATTTCAAAAAATATTAGGATTCTTTGCATTTTTTTTTGGCTGTCAAAAGCAAATAGTGAAAACTCATTAGGCACCGAAAAAACGTTATTCTTATTTGAAAATGATTTCATTAATAATGAATCTTTTCAAAAGATACAGCTTAGAATTATTTTGAGGAGAGTAGTTTATCAATTGATGTTTTTCATGAAGTTTTTGCTACTGAGAGAATAATAAAACTGTTGATGTGTTTCAGTACTACTTAGTTCGAACTCACCGTTGATATTTGGGTTCAAGAGAAATTGGCGAGCTCAAACGTTCTAAAGTAATTACATTTTCTTTCTCGAGAGAAGCATTTTTGACGGAAATTAATGAGAAATATTGTATTTTTTTAATCTGATATACGAATCTCGTGGAAACTAAACATGTTTATAAAATTACCCTCACCACTGCAAAGGAAATTTAACGTCGAAACAAATCGCCATTAAATTACGCAGTTTCGCATGTGGGAGTCACTTCACAAAATGTCAAATTCACATGTACGTCTAGCTTTAGTTGATGATGTAATTCTACTCTGAAAAAGGTCTCTGGCATGTTCAATGTTTAGGCAACTACACATCAGTCTGCCAAAAGCGAGCGCACCGCCCATCCTCTACGGCTGGGGTTCCCAATCTTTCGTTTTACCCCGCACCCCTACAGAAATATTATTCGAACCTCACACTCCCTGAAATAAAAATGCTGTCATATACCCAATATTCTATTATTTACTTGGACTTTTTCGCACCCCCTTGAATATCGTCGTGCGAGACCCCAGGCTGGGAACTCCTGCTCTACGGGATGCGCTTGGCAAATGATTATGCTCGCGTTTGTGAGGTTTCACTGTGTGCTCTTGACGAGTCAGAGCACAATTCTGGGGCTGCTAGCGTACAAAAGAATTATCACACACGATATGGCCAGTGAGCCTAAACTGGATTGCTTGTAGTTAGCAAATTCCTTGTAATTCCTTGGATTCTAGGAATTAGTATCGGAAGCGTTCAGCTACATACGTATGATTTGAGTGCGAGGGGAAAAAGTAATAGGTGGGCTCAACAACAGCGCCAGAATCAGCTGCGTATTATTACGCATTCTACGAGAGCTACACTAATACGTATTTATTATCTGGAGTCTTCATTAAAGCATGAATCCCATTTTGATTACAAATGCGGTAGATAAGTGCAACATTTATTTCGTGTACTGATACTTGTGTTTGTGTACCGCTCGTGCAATAATTATTATTGTTCGTACTTGAAGATATAGGCTGTTTCTCGATTTAACTTCAATTTAAAGAATTCGTCCGTTCACCCACGCCAAGAAGCGTTTCTAGAAATGAGACACTACATGAATTGAACACTTCAATCAGTGGTACGTATTGAAACAGCATGAACGATTGCTCAGAATCATCTTCGGAGTCTCGTGTTATAAATACTTACTTTCCATAATGGACTCTTCAAGCTCATCTGGTGTGTTGATGTCGTCAGGAGTGAGCATTTCATGCAAGTCCTCGTGGGACAACATTTGAGCGACGTCGTCTCCCTCATCATCCAGCGAAGACAAAGAATGTTGGTCAGCGTCGTCTCTCGAAGAAACGGCGCCTCTCGCTGAAACTTTCTTGCGTCTGTTCTGCAGAGTGGAAAAGCTTCGATCTGGCGTGTGCTGCCGCGCTGGTTGACCAGTTGACTGGGGCGACCGTCGAACATCTGCCACTCTGCTACTACCTGTTCCAAAATGAAACTTCTGTGATGAAGAAATGCAGAGAAGTAACTTGTATTCGTAAGAACAGAAAATATGAATAAGAAAAAGTGAAATTGAAGTTTCATGTTTTTTTCATATCATCTACCTTATATCCAACATCAGAAAAATGATGAAACAACATAATCAAGATCTGGAAAGGTGGTTAATATTAAAAAAACAAATATATAAAAATCAACATATCAACATTTATGAACATATCAACCTATCAGGGTGAGGAAAAAGAAAGAAAGAAAGGAAATCAGTTCATTTCCAATAACGTTTAAACATGAAATGTTTAAAAAATTAATTTTAAAATATCGGAACATTAATCCTTAGTTATTTACACATGGGTATCGCAATACCCATGTCATATGTCTAAACAAACATGATTGAGAGAAAAACACAAAACACAATTTTTCATTCTAACGCATCACCTAGTATGCCAAATGATGAGCTCGGAGAAAATAAAATATTTACCATAACACAAATTTATGATATTTCCTACTTACGCTAACAATACTGGCACAAGAGAGTTCACCGGAGTCAACGACATGAGAAGGATTGTTGTACAATGCGAACCGTAATATTTTCAACATAGCTTCAACATAAAAAAAATCAACTACCGAAAATAGTGTTGTCATAATGTACTCCCGAGCGTAAGAAACTTAAACTTGCCACACAAGACAAACAAGAACATTTTAAGACCGTAATAAGAAAACGAAACAATGATGTTCTATAAAGTTACTACATACGACGAATTACGTGGGCTTTTTAAAACGTTTTAATAAGAATGAAAGAATGTCGAAATACCTTAACATTAACATCCTTACTTGATACTCACACACATGGGTATCCTAATACCCATGTCATATGTCGAAACAAAAATGATTGGGAGAAAATCACAAAAAAATGCGTTCCCCTCAATGCGTTAATTAATCTGATTTTGAAAATGTAAATAAATATATACTACCACTTCAATAAGGTCGCAAAGCTCCAGAACGCTAACGTGGTTTTGAAAAAACTGCTAAGACGGGAAAGAAAAAGGTAATGCTTGTAGAAAATATACTACCTCAAAACTATAATTTATAGCACAAAATCAGCCGAAGGTTAACATTCAACGAAACATTGATAACAGAATTAATTCACAGAGATTCTCCCTCATAAGGAACTACTGACATAATTTTTGTAAATCATTGTGCTCAAAACACAATTTTTGAAACATTAAACATGAAATAAAAATACTTAGAAAATTCATCTGCCCTACTTGAAATTGTGCTGGACTTAGAAACATTTCCTAGGAAAAACGAAAAATTTCCTTCACTATTGCATTTTTAAAAAAGACACTCGGGCGCACAGGCGGTGACTTTATAGAGCAAACTGATCCATGGCAGAGGAGCACGCACATGAAAACCTTGAAAACGACGAAATAATTAATTTGCGTCCAGTTATGCAAGATAATGTACTGCGCAAGTTTAGCAACGTACAATTCTTTGTAATTCGGATGTCGGCACTACATTGTAGTGCCAGAGCTGGGACTTCGGAGCGCAAGCCTACCCGCATTGTAGTCACGTCACAGCGGCCACGCTGATTGGCACCGCCTTTGTTCTTCGGTCTGTCTGAGCCTGCCTGTTTTGTGGACTGTCTCGTGCGCGGCCGATAGTTGAGGTCTGTTGTGCGATGCTGGGTAATGCGTTTTTTACTGCCTCAAAACCCGTTTAATATTGGCGAAATTTTGACGAAATCTTCTGTAGTATGTTTTTAACAAATGTTAGAACTTGTTCATAAAAATGATCTCTGATATCGGAAAACATGAAAAAAAACTGAATGGTGGTTGCCATAGCCACTAGCTTGCGAGACTCAACAACCTGACTGCTAAGAAGCTAAGTTCCCTGGGACAACCTAATTCATATCAATTTTGACTGCCTGAGCGATAAGCAATCAAGATGAGTTCATCTAACGAACTGTTGAGCTGGTCTGATGTGAACAAGAGTGATGATACCAAGACGAGTGAAATATGCTGATTTAGGATATGAAAACCATTTGTCTCTATCACCCACCGTTTATTAGATTTACGCCGTTAACTATTTATGTTTTACTTTTCATTTTATTCAAGCAAAGTGACAAATTTTTTTCATTTTATATTTCACCAAATTATAGTTACATGAATAATAATGAACATGGCCTTGGCTAGGAAAATAGTAAACTTGATATACATAGTACAAATAATACATAGTCTAATTCTACGCATGATACACACATGAAATCCTTTCACACTGAAAATTCTTCATTAATCTAAGGTGTGTTTGGTTTGAATTTTTTGGCCGGTGACTTGCATTTCTACTAAGTACTTGGTATATTACGCTGAAGTGTCCAGCAGTAGTCAGCCAACATTGCTGCACTCCATCGACTTAGTTACCGTGACTCTATCACCAAGATGCCTTAGTGAAAATGTTCACAGAGTTCGTCACTGACCAAGGTTGCTTACCTAAAGGCAACCGGAGAAGATGTCAACATGTGAGTCGAGGAGATTAATTTTGAGGGCCATGTCGGCACCTTACTGAAAGTACGCACTTAAGCAGTTTTTCATATCATTAGAGTGATCAGCAGATGTATAACTTACAAGGAAATTGGCTACAACTGATTTGAATGCCAACAATGCATTTCTGTCAGCATCATTCAGTAAATCTTGGAAGTGTGTAAGCAATTACCTTCCTTTTTCATGGACTTAAAACACACCTTTCTCTTTCGCATAACTCAAATGCGGAAACTTGTTGCAAAGGCGCCGAAAAGCATCCGAGTCGTTGTCTAGTGCCTTCACAAAATTCTTTATGAGCTCCAGTTTGATGTGAAGCGGTGCCATGAAAACTCTGTCTCAGACGATCAACGCTGTACGGACATTTTCATTTCCTGGTTGGATTTTTGTTTCAAATTGGCAATCTCTTCTTTGTGTAGTGATGCTTTCTATCTCTCCTGTCTCACTCGTAGATAAAACAGCAGTCCTTGATGTACCCTGTCTGCAATCCCATGAGAATGGTGACAACTTCTAAATCACTGCAGATACACTATTTTATCAATGATGGCGAATTTTTTCAAGTAACAATTTCATTAGTTTCCTTGAGGTGGATAGAATATATCCCTGGACTGATGCATACTTGTTTCCATTGTGAAATAATCCTACTTTCAAAAATGTTTTAGATAAGTCGATGAACAATCATCATGCTTTAATGTGATCTTCCACTCTGAGGACTTAACATTAGATCTTCAATGTGCAAAAAGTAAAAAATTGTATCACTCATTGCAAAGAATTTTACAAGTTCCTTATGTCTGTAAATCTGAAGTACTGTAGTTGCACTCAGTGCAAGAAAATTGAATTCATTTAAGGTGAACGGAGCATTTCAGCTTGACCTTTTGTTAGGGCCAGGTCCCGTACGAGGTTAGAAAAATTAGCATTGCTTATTAAATGAATATTTCTCCCGATTGGTAGTCATGGTCGGGGACTTTGCTAGAAGATGAAAGCGAACTTTCTTCTCGCGTTTTTTCATTGACTTTATTTTATGTGTTATTGGTATTGCGCAACTTTCACGATCATGTGGAACTGGTTTAGAAACTGAGGGAACGACTGGATACTTGACAGATGAATAAGTTTTAGACGAAAGCCGTTGACATTTGCCGAGCAAAAATAACAGCCTGTAGTGTGGTTACTTGATTCACTCCATATCATAGCTACTCCAAATGCCAAATGGTTGTTCTTCTTCGCCTTCCTTATCCAACCACGCAAGTCGCATGCACTGTTACTGTTAAACAGATACACAGTGGTACCCCAGACGCTTGTTTAGAATCATAGTATTGTTCAGACGCTTTCTTCAAAAATGTGGTAAAAGTCTTCCGATGAGATTTGTGTGTTAGATAGCCGCACACATCGCAAAACAGATCTTGTGAATTTATGCTACCTCTGGACTCCACAATTAAAAATCAATAAAAAGGGAAAGAAATGAAAGATTAGTAATGCTATATCTTAAATGTTTCAACACATTACCTTATGTATGTATAACTATTTTTACTGACGACGATAATATTGTGAGGAGTTTCATTCAAAATTATTAAAAACGTAGGCGTGAAAAAAATTTGACGAACGGTGTTTCTTTAAAATAAATTTTTATCAATATTTTCAAAATCTGACGTGACAGAACAGAACGCTTTCAGATTTGAAATCAGCGTCAAAACGACATTGGAAAAGTCAATACCAAACCAGGTGTCTATAGCCTGTTTACCAGTGACACCAGCGCTCACTTGAATTACACCCACTCTCAGCATTAAAGAGAATGGAACGATGCTCACTGAAGACTAAATTGAAGCAAACTTACAGTCGCACTCGATTGCAAACCGTAATTTACCTATGGCACGTACATGAAACACTATAGTTGCTAAAGGTTAGCAGTGATTTCTGTCAATTAGACAATGCAACCCTAAATGACATCCCTAAAAAATAGTGTAATCCGATAGTAACATTCCATAAATTGAGGTTAGTCACTACCTAGTTTCCCTATATTTTGTTTTAGTTCAGAATCAAATTCCTGTTTCACCAGAGCAGCGATGTCATTATTTACTGTACAAAGCAGAAAAGAGGCTGTGTACGGTATTGTTGCGCTATATTATCGAGACAGTCAACTTAACTCCGTGTTGGTGATAACTTCCTAATAAGATACTAGTAAAATCGGTGCTATGGTGAGGATAATTTACGTTTATTTCGAAAATTTGAAAATATTACTCTTCAGTGAGAGTTCTGTTCTAGGTTTTTTAATCATTTCAATGAGATTTTTGTGTAAATATGATTTGTAATTGACTAAAAATATTCGGAACACGAAATTTATTCTGTGGAAGAAAACATGTCTCAGAGCATTTCTTGATTTGTGTTAGAGTTTAAACAACCAATGGATAACTATTTTGGCAAAAAAGCTAAGCACCAACCCAGCGCTACAAAGTTTCTCTATCGCAAAAACTTGAAAAGCCCAACTGGAATAAGACAAAATCGAACTGAGTTTTAAGATGGGTATACATTACTTTTTACGGTAGTATAGTACAGTATCTTTGTTGGTGCTCAATGTCTGCACACCAATACATCAATTGCTGCTTCTCGAAAGCTAAAACGGAGCCTTCGCACAAAATGAAGAGAGAGACCGAAAGTGAACCGATTTAAGGGGGAGAGATAGATCCGAAGGGAACGAAAATAAGTACTACTAATGTTAGCCATTTTGATTTAGCACTAATGTTTTAATCAAGGCCCCTTTAGAACTCCAACGAGCTGAGCCAGAATGACGCACCTAGAACCGCAGGAGAACTTTTCGTCATGGACACCAGTCCAGCTGGGGGCGAGGCGACGGCGGAGTAGAGGCAGCCCGAGTCGTAGTCACCCGTCGCAGACACCGCGTCGCCTTCGTTCTCCATCGACTGCAATCTGCCCTCAGCCGCCCGTACACCACTCGGCGAGCTCGGGAAATCCACTGCACAGGGCGATCAAGAGTAAGTAGTAATCAACAAAGGAAAATAGCACCGGATCTTTAGCTTCGAAATTAACTTGGCTCCTACTCTATTTCATCACTAACAATTTTTCCTCAAAAGTTCATAAAACAAAATAATTAACACATAATTGAAGAATTTCTACTTATCCATAATAAACTATATACGGAACTGTTTTCCATGGTATGGAGTACTGATTAATGAAAAGATCAGCTCATGCATAAAAGAAAGCTATGTTCTCTTGAGTAAATACAATGACGTTCTAGAGTGTTAAGTTGCTTGTTGTAAATAACCTTCATGCAAATGATAGTGTACCATAACATCGGAGTTCAAGGCTCAGTTTCCATAGCTAAATTGTCTTTGCAAAGGAAGGAGAAAACATCATTTTATATCTACAAATGAAAACGTGGAACCTATGCACAAGATGTGTTCCCACGGAGGATACCCAGCACATAAAAGCAGCTGGTTGAGAAGAAAAAGGCAGTAAGGGCAAAGAAGAGATAGCGAAGGCATGAAAATTTAAAGAAGACGAGTCGGTACGAAAAATAAAAGTCCCGAAGTCCTCTCTAAAGCTGAGGTAACCTAAATGAACTTCCGTCTAGATAAAACCAGTCCCCGTAGCATGGGATAGACAAACACAACTAACCTGAACTTATTGCCTACCTTTTGCCCCCTGAGGTGGCGCTGGAAATAGGAAAATCCACAACGAAAAACCCTCGAATAGCTCACCTAACCTATAAGAAATGGCAAAGGCATGAACAATTTCATCTTGCTTGAGAATTAAAGCAGAAATAATGATTAATGAAGTATGTTTTACATTTGTAACAACTGAAAATAATCTTGTAAAATGCTGCATTAAAATTGTATTGATTGCTTTAAATTTGCTTTCTCAATTTATTTCTTATGTGTCACTCTGTTCGAGGAAATATTTAAACTGGAGAGGAGTATATAAATATAAGACAGATAGAACTCAGATTCAAAACCAACAGTATATTACCTGCATGAAAAACAAGTGAAAAGTAAGAGCGTGAATAAAAAATAATGAGGAACAAGAATTTGAATCCAGCTTTTCATTCTTTGATTACCGGGTTCTGGTTCGTAGACAGCAGACTCGGGCAATGAGAAGTCGAGACTCTGAAGATTGAGAGACATTTTCTGACTGTCTAGAAGCTGAGGCAATTTCTTGATCCCGCAGTAGTCGACGGACGGAGCTGGAGTTTTAGGAAGTCTCTTCTGTGTCCTGCCACTGGTCTCAGCGACGGGGAAACTATTTTCTGCCACATCGTCGCAAGGGCTTGAGGTCTTTAATGAAAGGTCATTAAAATGAGGCTGCAGGAAGACAGGAGACTCTTCAGAATCGCGTAAATCGACAGTTTCGAGCTCTTTCGTCTCCAACAGAGCATTCGTTAAACTAGACGCGAATTCAGCAATAGAAGTTTGAGGTTTCTTCACAACGGAAGCTTTTGCAGGCACTTGAGTATCACGAAGTTTGGGTATAGCAGGTCTATCTCTTCTACTTCGTACACCCTCCTGTTGAGACCGATGGTGAAAACGGTCGCCCTCGGAAGACAGTCTTTTGGAGACACTGCCTCCTTTACCACTACTGGAGTTTATATTCAAAACTGTGACATTGGACGGGTCCGTTGAGGAGGAGGCATTCTCGCCTAGAGGAGATAAAGTCGTAGAAAACCGACAGGAAGGATTTGGGGAAAGTTGCATAGTTCTCTTAGGAGAAGAAGTATCCGAAGCAGGGGACTTGCTACCCATGGTGACCGTATTTGTTGCAGACTGCTCTTCACCAATACTGGACAATCCTCTACTTGCTATTAGAACCTCACCATTCTGAAAAGTTAAAAAATAATTGAAAATTTTTACCATGAGAAAGCTTTACTCATGTGAAATATTTTACAGAAAGAATGTGTGTGCATGCTCTCAAATGGAGTGTGCCACTTTCTTTTAAATCTAGCTTTTCCAGCTATAAAATAAATGAATTTAATGAAACGGGTTTGAAAGCATTTCAAAAACCAAATGACCTGTAGAAATCCTAAAAATGTGAGACCATAGATTTTTTCCAAAACTATCTTTTACATTTACCTTATCACAGTTTTCGAAAGAAAAATAAATCAAAAAGAACGCAGATCAATGTATGAGAATAAAACACATTTACCAGTCTAGAAGTTTCTAAATACTCACAAAAACCAACATATTTAAACATGTGGAATGATGTGAAAGCCCAGTCACGGAGGCGCGCTGTCTAATTACATCTCCCTTTAGGCTCAGTCACGTCATACACACACTGCTGGAGCCTTCTGGTCTTTTTTGTAGTGGGCCCTTTCTGATGTTTTCCCAAGCCTTTGTTCATTCTTCGGATGAAAAATCTAAAATACAGTGCTAACACAAAAATGCATATTCGTACAAATTCCACTAAACAACAATTCTGAGCTAATAATAATTGTTGACTAAATTTAAGCTAGAAAGACTTAACCCTAATTCTTCAATAATAATTATTATTCGCTATGCGGCGATGGCTCTGAGTTCCTTCAGGCCATTTGGATGTTTGGAAGTTTGTCCTCTCATCCCATTCTAATCGGCTCAAGTTTCTCTCAGCCCAGATAATGACTTTACTAGCTAGGATCTTGCCAGGTGCGCATATCGAGATTGACTTATCAAAGAAAAATAAGGGCATGAAGTTCTCTCACTTCTTTCAAGTCCAAAAGCTTTGATCATCACGACCTCAAAATGCTTCAATATTTTTTGAAGCCTATTTTTGACAGTCTCTTCTGGTAAAATGTCAGCATGTGAGATTTCAGACTCTTTATTGTGAAAAATTCGTCAGCAACCCAATGTTTGGAAGTTTGTTCTCTCATCCCATTCTAATCGGCTCAAGTTTCTCTCAGCCCAGATAATGACTTTACTAGCTAGGATCTTGCCAGGTGCGCATATCGAGATTGACTTATCAAAGAAAAATAAGGGCATGAAGTTCTCTCACTTCTTTCAAGTCCAAAAGCTTTGATCATCACGACCTCAAAATGCTTCAATATTTTTTGAAGCCTATTTTTGACAGTATCTTCTGGTAAAATGTCAGCATGTGAGATTTCAGACTCTTTATTGTGAAAAATTCGTCAGCAACCCAATTTTCTCTCTGAAAGAACTTTTCTTATTGACTAGTCAACCTTTTAGTGGATGTTCAAAATTTTTCTTGACTATCTCACACGAGCAAGAATTTACCTCGAAACAACAAAACAACCAAATAACATCGGCATCTACGGATGCTTTATTTCCAATTGAAGCATGATACATATCACCTTTTACATTGGTTTTCCAAATGCCTTAGAACTAACACCAGGACGCCATGACGCTTTCCCCCGGTCAAAGACCGGTACCCATTTCAGACAACTGGGTAGAGAGGGGTATTGTGCTTAGAATTTTTCTCCTATACCCAACAGAGAAAATCGCCACCAGCGCCGAGACTCGAACCCGGGTCTCCCCGCACGGAGTCAGGTCCTATACACACACGGCTATGGCGAGCACTAGAGCAGCCATCTTCCTCACTTTCAATCAACCTCCCGGCCGTAATAAAAAAGTGATCCTTATTTCATTTTGATACATCAGAAATAAATTCACACCGCGGGCAAGACCTAAAGGACACAAGGTGACCTGATTCCCAGCGACTTTGGAAAATCACATATTTTCACATAAATTCATGTGAACAAATACGTGCAAATGTTACAGCTAACTAGACGATAACCTCAATTCCTAAAAGTAATTGACTGAATATTTCACTAACTCATCAAGCAACAGGACTAAAATAAAACTGAATAGAATCGTTCACTGTTGCCTTTGGAAGCATAGATACAATTTTTTCAAAACACTGGATTAATTTCTAATCTCTTTTATATATCGTAGAATAATTGCTTTGCTAAAATTAGCTGGAAATTGAGCTCAGCAAAAAAGAAAGTCCACCGTAAAAAGAGTCACTTGACCGATAACACGAGTTTAACGTCACTTCAAAAAGGACATTAGAAAAAACTTTGGTCGAGAACAATGCCTCTTGTATCTCCAGGTCGGCTTATACATACTAGCCGTGACACCTCAGCCGTGGTCGGAAAATTTCTCTCTATTCGTGATGAATTGAAGGGGCCAAATTACGTAGGCTTTAATCGTTCATTGATTTCACATAGAACGATGCTGAGCAAGCTCTGAAATATTCTAGGAGATATTCAGTAATACTTTTTCTGTCAATGAAGGGTATAAATATTTAGTTTCCGATGATAATTTCTGATACGACAGAAAATAGGAGTGTATTCGAGCTTTCTCGGGACAAGTAATAGCCTGCACCATTAGATGCAAATGTTTAAACTAAGAAAATATTATACTCGGGCATTTTTTCCGGTATCAGTAGATAAGTGTTTTCATTTTATCACTGGAGTACCCAAGTTACACAAGATAGGCTCTTTCACACCGTTTTCTTTTCTATATTGATTGATCCTGCATAACACAAGATCATCGGAAATCGTCAGGAAAAACAAAAGTTTAGCACAATTTAGCTGACTAGTAGAAAAACGTTCAGAATTGGACACTATCACTGAAATCTGCTACGGCAACAGCATCGATCTTTCAAGCGCTGTATCGCATTACCCATGATTCCCTCCTTGAATACGCATATACGAGTACAGTGGGGGAAAAATAATACAACATCCCAGATTCTACATTTCAGATTCCACATTTCTAAGCCACGTACAATTACGAAAATTGGTTTATGTATGAACAATAGTAAAAAAGGTTAATGATATATCTGAACCTATAAATATTTAATAGAAAATATACATGAACATGTATTATAGATTCCTGAACAAAAGTTTACAGCACACAACTTCTTTCTCTATATTATATACAATAAAATTATTGTTGGATTTTTCCACAATGTTCTGATACATTCTACTATTTGGCAACCGAACTTTCGTCAGCATTTCAACAATAACGTGTCATTGGTACAGCAGCTCTTGTTCTGAAAGGTTGTACGCGTGGGTAAGAATAAGGACTTCAGCTAGAAACTTCGCGAACGTATTGTGGAGCTCCATAATGAAGGTTTGGGATATCGAAAGATATACGTCAGTGAGCCTCGAACTGGCCGTCTTCGGAAGATTAACGACCGTGCTGATCGAAAATTAGTAAGAACAGTAGTGCAGAGGCCTCAAACTACTCTTGAAGAATTGGAGTATGATTTCAAGGCATCTGATATCGAAGCCAGCAAACACATGATCAGCAGGGCACTACCCCGTGAAGGTCTTCGCTCCTGCACCCCTCGTAGGGCACCTATTCTTCAGAAATGTCACGTCAAGGCCTGGCTTAAGAATGCGAACGACCATTTGAACAAGCCCCCAGCGTTTTGAAACTTAGTGTTGTGATCAGATGAAACCAAAATTGAACTATTTGGGAGAAATATCACAAACCATGTTTGGAGGCAACAATACGAAGAGCATAAACTAAAGTGTACCATACCCACTGTTAAGAATGGAGGTGGCTCAATCATGGTGTGGGGATGTTTCAGTTCATCAGGGGTAGGTAAACTTCATATCATTGAAGGAACCATGAATGGCAGGAAATATCGTGAAATATTGGAAAAGCAACTCATACCTTCAGCTCGTTCGTTAAAATTGAAATGTAGATGGACCTTCCAACAAGACAACGATCTAAAGCATTCTGCAAACGAAACGAAGGGATGGTTGAGGATGAAGAAGATAAACATTTTAGAATGGCCCAAACAATCCCCGGACGCGCAAACTCCAATGCTGCAAGATCTACACCGCCCACCTCTCTTCCTCTACTTCCGTAGCATCTACAGGAACGTTGGATTAGGTTGGGTTACGTAAAGTTACGTTAGGTGAGGTTAGTTGTAATAACTTATTAAAATGATTTAATGCTGGTTAACTTCCATATTCTCCTCTAGTTTCTACTTTCTAAGTACTTGTATTGGTTATAAAGCAACGTTTAACAATAACTGTATAACAAACAGAAGGTTTAATAAACCTGAAGAGTACTATATAGTTAAGTAATTAGCGCGAATGGCAACCTTGCTGTAGGTGCTACGGAGGTGGAGGGAGAGGGGTGGGCGGTGTCGAAATCCTGCGACATTGGAGTCTGTGCTCCCCGGACATGAATCCGATCGAAAACTTGTGGAGGGAAATGAAATTGAAGATTCAGAGGAGAGGTCTCAATAACGTCACTGAACTTAGAAATTTGCATTGATGAATGGAATAAGATTACACCCAAAACTTGAAAAAGGATGGTTGTGAACTACTCTAAGGGTAGACATAAGACATAATTAATAATAATGGTTTTGCAACTAAGTATTAATGTACGCACATCTTGAA
The DNA here is from genome assembly GCA_014220935.1 of Platorchestia sp. MABIK. Classification (NCBI taxonomy): domain Eukaryota; kingdom Metazoa; phylum Arthropoda; class Malacostraca; order Amphipoda; family Talitridae; genus Platorchestia; species Platorchestia sp. MABIK. Next base: position 25,211 of record JACJUY010001473.1, on the reverse strand, counting down.
ATGCATTGTCAACTTTTCTTCACGTATTTATTATACATGTTATATATTTTTTCCATTAAACATTTGTGAGATTTAAATATTCTATTCCCCTTTTTGTAATATTGTTTATTTATAGTCCAATTTTCACAATTGTACGTAGGCTAGAAATGAGGAATCTGTGCTATTTAATCAACGTGTTGTATTATTTTACTGTAAATCAGATAGTACGCAACAAATAAGCTCAGTAAATATATGAAATGAATTTAAATACCTTTAAACATTATATATGTGAATTTTACTCACTCACACACACAATATCATAGAAGGTCTGATGGAAACTATACGGAGCTATTCAATTACTTCCACTCAAATCCTCTTGAACTCACCACTGTTATGATCAGTAGAATGACGTCATTTGAACTCTTATATTGCCAAGTCTAGGATGAGACATGGAGATAGACGGCGATGTTTTCAGAACAATGTGTCTTACATTTCAATATCTCCTATATCTCAAGGCCTGCTCTTAGAAATAGCAACGTAAAAATGACTTCACACTAGTGGTCCGAGGGTGGCAGTATTTTGAAAATACTGTAATCCATTGTCGGTGAATACGCTTATCTGCATTATTTCTATTGGAATTCTTATTTTACTGCGTGTAAGAGACAAAAGATTACATACATATACATGGTGCATAAGATATGAGGATTTCTTATATATTATTTTAAGGATTACAGATTGAGTTTGTCTGATTTCTATACTATTCAATGAGGAAGTCGCAGTCGACATGCGGAGCTGTGCTGGGTTTGGAAAAAATCACTTGTAGGTACGGCAGTTTGGAAAGTCATAATGTCCTATGCTGAGCTTTTTTCCGTTTGTTTAGTAAACTTGCCCAGACTCTAGTTGCAACTGACGATTTTTTACGTCCTCGTTACATACTTTCCAGATTTTTAGTTAAAGACGTGTTGAAAAGCTAGAGAAAATACTTTTTTGCTTGGATACAGGTGAAAATAATGTTTCCAATGGTAATGGTAAGAGCCTTAAGGTAAAATAGAGGCTAAATTGCATTCAATGTCGAGCGAAGAAAGAAGTGCTGGGAGATTCACGATAAACATCAGCTTTCAATCGCCATTTAAGCATCAAATTATAATAAATTTTAACATTGAAGTAAAATCTCAAATGATTTTAAATGTGAGTAATATTTAACAAGTATGATCGCCAATGACCAATTCTGTAGAATTTTGTTTATACTCGCTTTCAGTCATGATCCTTTCGATGACACCATAAACATCAGTACAATAACTCATTTCATTAATTATTTAACCGCCCAATGATATTCAATCCCTTCCATTAAAATTAATGTCATTGTGAAACCCAATATTGTTTAAAATTGAAGTGAAAACATGAAGGATCACTAATTCAGTCTCTGATCTCTGTTAAGGGAAGGGTCCCCATAGGAGTCCAATATTTTGAGACCATTTGAAAAATAGGGATTGTTGCTGCTATAGGAAGTGTAAGAGGTCAGGGACATCCTGTGAAAAAATGAGACTCGTACGTTCACTCGTTCGCTCGCTACGGGGGTTTGAAGAATGGGGGGGAGGCGAGGGGGAAGTGGTATTTTATCATGTTACACCTCTCCCTTGGCACTTTCTTCACGGCACAACGTTGTTATGTCATCTTCTATGTCTATATATTACTGTGAAATGATTTCAGAGGTCTAACATGAACCAAAAATTTGTAAAAGTTTTTAACCAAAATTGTTTGTTTCTTTGTTTTACTTACAATGAATACAATGGACTTTAGGGTTTCAAAATGCTTCTTCTCCTACAGTTTTTAAGCTACAGTAATGATTTTGGTATCATTGGATGCAAAAAAAACAAGGGCTTTTTAAAAAGTCAATTTGTTTTTCATAATTAATTTTTGTTCGAAAGTTATAACGTCATAAATCCACATTAAAAAATAAGTTGCTCTAGAATTTTTTTCATTTTTTATTTAAACTGAAAATTTTGGGAAAAGCATTCGACTTTTTGGAATTTACACGTTTTTCCGCATCTAATGATACCATAATCATTACTGTAGCTCAAAAACTGTCGGAGGAGAAGCATTTTGAACCCCCCCCCCCCCCTTAAAAATTCAGTTTTCTATGGATATTTTATTTTCTATGAAGAAAATTGCATTTTTCTATAGAAGACAAACGATTCCTTATTGCATTTCCTATCAATATACCAAATTTCATTGCTCTAGGTTCAATAATAAAAAAAAGGTCCGTAAGGGGGACTCTATCTTCAACACAGCTCATCACGCAGATAAAGACAAGCATTAGCACTTATTAGGCGAAATGTGTTAGAGAAAAATAAATCAAGTAGAATAAAATGAACACGTCGAACAAAAACGTAGAAGACGAACAAAATACGCCGGCATCTGCCAGAACAGAAGCGCAAAATTGAGAGAAGTGGAGGCCTGTCGGACTACACCACTAAGTCAACAGAAGGTTCAAGCAATCGTTTTCGAGTTTTGGAATGGAATGATAAATTTTGTAGCAATTTCTTCGCTTCTGAGTGTGAGTTGATCTGCTATTCATGCAAAGTGACCATGCGTTTGGACCGACAAAGTACTTTTGTCGTGAGCATTGCAGTTTCAGGCCACGACCTGCTTAGAAAGCACGAATATTACTGATGGGTACAAGTTATTGTGTAAGTTCATACGATGAAAAGCACCATGACATTTTTCTCGCAGCATAGGAGTTCTACATGAGCAATGAAGCACTGCTCAGTCAACAAGATGCGGAGACAAAATACGAGTATCTTCTTTATTGTGCCCGCTGAGGAAGTTGAAGCAATCTCTAAATAACTAGGCAATAAATTACCATGTTCTAGTTTTCCCATACAATTCATTCTGTGCAAATAACTTTTTGCTTTTTACTTCAATAAAACTGCATGTAACTAGAGAAAAAATTGTTCTGTTCAATCAATTTTGAAGCGAACATAATATAAAAAAAGGATGGCAAACATAACTTTCCTAACAGCTCCCCTGATGATCAGAGAGATCATCTAAGCTCTTAATGCACCCTCAACTTAACTTTTCAAAGTCTGGCAAATATTATCATGAGTGTCAGTGTTGAATTTAAGCGCTCAGCGATGACACACAAATTTACACACAATTTAATTCGAATTTTGGCCAAGTTGTTATTCGATCACAAAGTTAAAAATGACATTAGAATATACCATTAAAAACAGAGCCCGACACTTTTCATTCATGTTAGATTAGTAACGACACTCAATGCTGTGGAAATAACCAGCCGCAAACAATGAAAACTGATTTCAAATACTCCGATCGATGCTGACACCATAACTTCGACGGGTCCGTGAAGTAATAAATAAATTCACCATTTTTCAACGCTTGGGCTCGATAGGCGAAGAGAGGCTGTCGGGTCAGGAGTTTTTGATTGATGGCGAGGTGGATCAGAGCGAGTGAGACGTTGAGCGGCAGCCGGCCCAAGCAGAGCCGTGAACACCACGCAAAAAGTGGCCGCCACTCAAAAAAGCACCGCAGGATGGAGTCAGGATCATATGATGTGAGTAGCTATATGCGCTCACCCGCTTTGCGGTCAGCTCTAAGACTTGTTTTGTGAAGCAAGCTCAATGAGAGCTTTAAGGTTGCCATTGAAACATTGGGAGTATTTCAAATGAAACTGTTTCTTCCTCTTTGGAACAGAATTATTGCGGTCAATTGTTTTTTGTATAACTGCATAATCAAAACATTTCATTCTTATAAGGTGAATTATAAATATGAGTTCAAACAGAATTAAAAGTTTTAATTTATCAACTCAAACATTACATCTCTACTAATATTGTCTCTTTAATCTGCCCCCTAAATTTGTTTTCAGCCTAGGTTCCTGAAAACCCTTCAGAATAAATAGAGCAGTTTTGAGATCACCACTCGGACCACTCACCGACCTACTCATTTATCCTTAAAATTATTCGGTGTTATCTTAACTAATGCTCAAATTAGTCTGAAACTAGTCTGAAGTTATACCTCAAAAATTTCTCATTACAATCGACTAAAAGGATATTTTTTTCCGTAGAAGCGGTGGGGACTAACCTAGCTATCCGGACAACCCCATATTTAATTGACTTTTACGACAACGCAACACCAGACCAGACCATCCACCAGCTTGTGCCCTTAACTTTTTACATTTTTCACGTAGACACTTCAAGTTACTTTCAAATGGAGGCTAACAGAATTTCATAGGCATCACCATTGAAATAAATATAACCCCTTCTCACACCAGCGTGAGTAAACGAAGCTTTTCTAATTTCCTGTGTTTTCAGACGACTTGAAAAAAAAAGAAAAACATTTTTGGAAAAATGAGTGATTCGGCAAGTGGTTTGAGCAGTAGTCTCAGAACAGCACTATAGTGGCAAATAGTCGCAAACTAGACAGTGGTGAGGAGGTTGCAATAACGACACCACACAAATCTACGTTCTGACATGCACTTACGAAGAAATAGTTTCACCTTTCAACTAAATACCTAAATCATAGCGTGTGTTATTAAAGATGGCTCATAAACTTATTCATCTGGGGTATTAAAAAATTATCAAAACACACGAGAGGTCTGCTAGCAGAGCAGATAGCAGGTTCTCCAAATGATTTGTTCAGAGTCTAGACGGTTTGAACTAATTTAGTTACATAGCAATATTTTGAGAAAAAGTAAAGCCCAGCACATGTCTAGCGAGGGCAGTTTTTATTGGGAGTTCTTGAATTAAATGATGCACTGAGGGTTGGGTGCCTCGAGGGGGAAGATATTCGAGGTGCTTCGAAGAGGAAGGTTAAGTAGGCCTTTTTTCTGAAATAAAAGTTTTTTTTTTTGTTATGAACGATCTTTGTTCAAGTTCACTGCTATCCTTTATTCCATCATTTATAACTTTCTTCTTGAACTGCAATCTTGTTCTATAAAATTCTTTAAATCATGTTGTTTCTTTACGCAGAGCGTTGGGACACACTGTGTGCATAAATTTCCGGTTCCTTAAATTCTATACCATACATCGCCTTCTTCATTCCTTTCTTGAGAGCCCTTTTGTTATGAGTGGGGAGGCCTAAGCTAACTTATAATTTAATCTAATCTAATCAAACACGGAGTAATATAGTAGTGTCCCATTTGCTACCTTTATGTACTTTAGCCTGAAGTTTAAGATTAAATTTTCACTGTTAAAGCGTGATCTCGTAGTGGTTATATCGTGTAACAAGGTAAATTGTTCAACAAGCATCAGTGCACATTGAATTTACCGAATACTAATGTCTTAATTAACGGATAAATTAGGATCAGGTACTCAGAGCATAGAAGGTTAAAGTAGGTTTGTTGAATTGAAATATTGCTGGTATGCGAAAGATGTTTGACCGCAATGATACTTTTCTTTAATAAAGAACCAAAAAATTAATTTTTTAAACAATCAAAATAACACAACATGGAATGATTGTCTTCAATTTTTAGTTTTTGATTGGTTGTCTCCAAGTTAACGATAGATACAATGTTGACAAAGAATGAATTCCGTGTGGAAGTGGAAAGTTTCGTTTTCTGAAGAGAAAAAATTAGCTTAGACGGTCCTAATGGCTTTCAACGTTACTGAGGAAATGAATAGTTTCTTCTTAGACGTTTTCTGCGTGGTATAGGGACGGAGGTTCCGTCATGGTGTGGAGTGCGTTTTCTTACAAAGGCACAATGGAACTAAAGGTAGTCTAGGGAAGTCAAACAACGGCTGATTGTGCAGACATGCTGCAGAGAGCACACATTACGACGAAGAGCCCGTCGTTTGTGTGGTGATAGATAATTCATCCAACATGATAATACAGCGATCCATAACGCTGTCTGACCAATACTTTATTTCAAGAGAATGATGTTCCTCATTTCTGTAGACAAGACCCTCCACCAGATTTTAATCGTTAAATGATCGTTATGCCATCATTACCACTTGGAGTAATATTCCCCTAACCCAACCGAAAACTCATTTCATGCTTTCCGCGGAGGAACGTTGAGAATATGATCAAGAATGACGACATGACTAATTTTTTCCTCACTTGTTCTACCACTAAATTTTCACTTGGTCAAGAACTTTCCTAATTTGATGTACTGATCTTGAATTTTTAATCAGCTGGCACGCTGCTAAGTTTCCCAAAATGTAATTCCCTAATAAAATTGATAGAGTAGAAATTGCTTTTCTACATCCTTCATCTATACCCTTACGTAACTTTAGTTAGAAAAACTTCACTCTATCCATGTAAAATAGCTATTTTCTGCGTTTCGACTGTGCTTAAACCTAAGATAAATATATAGATGTACAAAAATTTCTCACCTTCTGATTCAACACATCAGTAGAAGGCAATGTGAGAAATAAAAACGACTGCCGTAGATTTAAGCAGCTCATCGTAACAATCAGGAGACGAATTTTCAAACATTTTACATCAACGCAGCGGTAGAGCTCACAAGGTAAGTTCTTACACGTAGATTTGAGTATGCTATGTGATGTATCAAGTTTGACTTTGTTTCAAGAAATTTTTGAACATAAACTGAGCCTCTTGCAAGCCTAGTGGGTTGATGATAATTATCACATTTTCTTCAATTACAGGTAGAGCCGCTTTCCTGTTACAGGAACGTTATATCTTTACATCACACTGTAATATATCATCACACTGTTTCGGTCATTCCATTCTTCTCCCAGGCAGCCGTATTCGACAACTATACATCAAGAAAACTTTAAACAATTTTTCGTTTCGTTGCCCTGAATCTTATTTCAGAGCAACTGGAATCTAAGTTGGGAGGGCAATTAAATGCCTTGTCTATTACTATACGACGATAAGTGCTTGCATTCGTATAAGGTACACAAATACAAACAGCTATCATCGCGCAAAACAGATAGATGCAGAAAAAATTTTCTTCAAAAAGTCCCGCTATATTCCGCTTATTGACGAATAACCTGCAATATCCTGAAAGATTTGAATGAACTGAAAATACCTAACACGATAAAATTATGCGCGGACTGAAAATCGATGACACTACCCGTAAAGAAAAAAAGAAAAACATTTTATTTCCAATAAACTATAACATGAAAAGCTGATACATTGGTTTTTAAAACACCTCAACATTAAACATCCTTGTCTGAAAATAACACATTGGTATCGTAATACTCGTGTAAAATGTTGAATCAAAAAATGATTGATAGATAAGCACATCAAAAATGAGTTCCTTTCCTTTGCCTAATCTGACTTTGACAGTGCATTTGAATATAAGTTACTAAGAGAACACAATCCTCGTAACGCTTAGTTGTAAAATGTATTCGTTTGCGCACATTTAAATTGAAATAAAAGCAAAAATCGTGTTTAAATACCATAACACAGAGACCCTTAATTGCTATTCATACATGGTTATCGTAATACCCTTGATAATAAAGTGTTGAGACAAATGATTTAGATCCTTAATTGCTATTTACACATGGTTATCGTAATACCCATGACAATTGTCCAAAACATGATTGGGAGAAAAGCACGAAAAAAATGAGTTCATCTTTGTCGCGGTAGTCGGATTCTGGTAATGCATTTAAAATACAGGTGACTAAGAAAAGCATAATTCATGTGACGCATTGCTGACGCTAAAGGATTCAGCTGCAACGAGATAAGTCGCAGATTTTAAGAAGCCAATTATTCCACATTACTTACGTGTACAGGGTATCTGAGAGGGTCGATGACGGCTGCGGAGTCAGCAGCCGAGCCTCTGAGGGTGGACGAGTCGTGCTGGGGTAGGTACATCTCGCCAGGCGGGGCGGCCTCAGGCTCTGACGGTGGCCACCCGCGGGAGGGCTGGCGCCAATCACCTGAATAGCCGCACAGTTGCATCAGCAGTGCGCGGACATACAGTGATGTGAAACAAGTATAAGGCAGAGACACATTATTATGAAATTTAGAAAAAGTGTACGATTAACACTAACAAACACAATCGAGAAATGTGACTTGAATACTTGTCTTGTAAGTAAAATGTAATTCAATAAAAAGCATAGGGGAAAAACGGACACTTGAAAAAATCGGTACAATTTTTAGACGCATCACCTACACTTCCAATTACAGCTCTTGGACAGTTTCTGTACGCTCTTCATAAGTCGTGGCAATATTTCAGTAGGATTCATGACCAATCTTCTTGGTGAACACCTTCAACTCATTGAAGTTGGTCTATCTTCCCCCGTATACACGACTGTTGTTTCCTTCATGAATTTATTTTAATTGGATTTCAATCCGGCGATCACCTAAGCAGAGTCAGAACCGTGATATTTTAGCTTTGGAATCATTTACGAATTACTGTGGTGATTTGCATAAGAAATTGTCGTGTTAAAACATCCACTCAGGCCCGCGATCGTTTCTCAGCAAATTTTTGGAAATTATCATCTTGAATATTACTACGTTTGGGTTTATCCATAGTCCCTTTAATTATTTTAATAGTCATGTACTTTTGAATGCTATGCAACCCCATACCATTATACTCGTACTCCCACCATCATGTTTCACAATTGGGATGATGTTCCAAGAGTTGACTCCTCCACCTTCCCTCCACACACATGAGTGATGTCATAATGGTCATAAAGTTTGTCTTGCTTTCAACAGACCTTAAAATTTGTTTTAAAAAACATCATCTTGCGTAATGTTCGCTTACGCAAACTGCAATCTTGATTTTGGATGGAGTTTCTCCAGTAATGAAAACTTGCATGTATCCGGTGATTTGAGTTCTTGCCACAGAAGTTCATCTCTAACTTTTCTCTGGTAGACACGTGTTCCAACAGCACTAGTCTGAGACCTTCTTTAAATTTGTCTTTCGTCACAAACGGATAAGCTTAAAGCTTACGTAACATGTTTCGCAAAATTTAAAAAAAAATCTTTCGTGGTGCAACAGATCTTAGAAAAAAGATTTTTCGAGATCCAGATCCAATCATCTTTCATTTCTTCACAATGTACAATACCTTCGGTACTATTCCGATACCTCTTTCGGGCAGTGCATTTGCGCAAAAATAATACAATCTTCCAATCTTTTGCTAACTCCTTTTACATCGGCATCTCACTGTATAGTGCACTTAGACGGTCTTCTAATGTGAAACTAACCCTAAAATCTCTTGATAATCGTAGATCACACACAATTCAAGTTTTCCGGCAGTTTCTGCTGTTATGAGCTGTCGAAACGCAAAAATTAAACACTGGAAACGTATTTTAGAAAGCGTCCAAAAACTTTGCTCACTTATACTCAAAAAATCATGCATAGTTTCTGTAATTGAGCAAACATTCTATTTTCGATTCTAAGTGATGTGTGTTTCATCTCACTCTGATTACATGTTTCACCTCGCTGTTTGAGCCTCTTGAGCCAGGTCCGCATGCAATAGATGCACATTGAGCTTGTCTATGAATTTTTGTATATATATACTTGCAAGAACTATTCGTTTAACATCGACTTAACGTAGTAAATCTTGAGTGGCACACTATCAAATAACATCAAAAACTTACAAGGCGCTCATGATCACATGTACATTTATTTTAGAAATTGAGTAAATTGAAACTGAGCTGTTGAACGGTAGTAACTACAAATACTTCAAAATTTCATAGAATTTCAAACTTTAAACAGAATACTCTTGCGCCCACAATAATATATATTATTGTGGCTTTGTTAATTCGCGTTTGCCCACATGGCTGCAGGTGGTTCAAGCGAGTAGGAACGGTCCTTATCAATGATTTGTGGAAACATAACTTTAGCAACGGAGCCAGGGACAGGATTTTTTGGCCTATCACTCCTGTCGTAGAATGACTACCACCCAAGTGAAGAAAAAACAAGTATTCTACTATTCACAGTACAGAATTGAACTGAACAAGGGAGAGCAAACAAAAAGAATGGCATACTTCCTTAATTTCAACAGAAAAAGGAAACGAGTTGAAAAGTAGATCGGAGCCATGCGGGCTTCGATACAGTTCAATTTTAAACCGGTCTAATAGCTGTGTGGATTTAATCAAAAGATGCTCCGGCCAAGGTCCTTCATTCGATGCCTACCAGTGGAAAGAGTAGTAACATTTACGCACATTGAAAATCTTTCTAGAGAAACAATATGAGCACTATAGGTTTAGGTTAGTTGAGTTTGTCTATCCTGTGCTCTGGAGACTGGCGTCCCAGCCGTGGTGAAATATAACAAGTTTCATGTACGAAGACATCATGAATATAAGCTCCATTTATAGTTATGGAATATTGCGTGCTTATTTAAAGGGATTTAGCTTACTAGCATTGATTTTCATTGCTACTCAGTGCAATTGATGCACGCAGTTTGTAAATGTAACGTGAATAAGTAGGTATTAGTATCATAATGTTTCAAGTGTTGGCAACCACAAGTGTTGTCCTCGAAAGCGTTTGCGTCGAAGACATGATTCATTATATTTACGATTCATAATTAATATAGGCCTAATTCGTGTCGTTCCCCGATAATAATATAAGTATTTACAATTAAACAACAAAAATGCCCTGGGAGTTAGGGAGTAAAGTACCAATGGTTAGCATTGAAGAAAACTGTGAGCTGACATGAAAGAAAAAGAAAAGTTGTGCAACAGCCGAGCCACGCCGCGGCCGCTCCATCAACCCGAGAGAAGACGTCGGAGTGGAGAGTGTGGGTCAGGAGGAAGGAAAATAAAAGCTTTTCAGTCTGCAATTAGCTGCTGGCTAACAAAAAATAAGCATTTTTTCCAGGACGGAACTGATGAGAAACTTTATTGCACAACGAACAAGGAAGGATGCCAAGCAACAAAATGTCTTCAGTACATCATCCTTCTGTTCATTGTGATAATCACTAATAAGATTAGTATTCAATTTGATGTATAGTTAATGTAGAAAGATAAATATACAGACCGAAGGCTAGATTTTCAAATAATTTACAATGGTGTTCTAAGTAGACTTGCAAGAATTTACTGGTACAATATAAATTCTTTGAAAAATCCCTTCAGAGCATGTCTTTCCCCTTTTGAATTTCGAGAAACTTGACTGCCTATGTAAGAATAAAACTAATTAAACTGACACCGAACTAACACTCTCAGTACGGTAACAGGGTTAGTTGGCACACAGGTTTCCTGAGCCGATGAGTCATAAAAAATATTGTGAGAAGAACTGGTTACTCTAAGAGATATAGCTGTGGTAATTACCATGCAGCGTTTGCCACAGCGCAAGACAGCACCCGCTCGCTGCAGGCTCTGTATTATTTTAGCTCACGCTGATGACAGGGGACAAACTACCGCAGAGAAAATTGTCCAAACTTGTATCAGCACACATAAATTACAACCGATGACGTTGTGCGCGTACCACTTTAGTAACAATAATTAAATCGTCAAAGCGAACAGGGAGATCGCACTTCTCTGCGTCAGAGCGGACAGCAGAGAAGCGCGACCTCCCAGTTCGCTTAGACGATTTTAATATTGTTGTTACCGCATCAAGTCAAACAGATCTCCGTATCCTAGAATCGCCTTTTATCATGAAAGACAAGCAGTTTTAAACGACATTCAATCCTCCTATCCATTACAAATAGTTTCTTAATTTTCAAATATTTTTCAAACGGACTTATGTTATTAAAGAATTTTTCAGATGCTGAAGATAACCTTAGAGGTCGAAACATTCGGTTTTTTAATTTTCTTATTTGAATAAAATATAATGGTTAACTTGAGAGTTACTGTCCTTGCATTTTTATTCATTTTGAGTATTATAATTGTGAAAACGGTGTTTCAGCAAGGTTGAACTTGTTTATATGTAGAACATGTCTTTTGAAACAGCTCATTCCCGACAGACATGATCCTCCATCACATGAAATTGAGTGAGCGCTAAGTCCTCATTTGTTTCATTTTACGGTCGTCACCTCGCCCACTAGGTGCAGGGAAGTGACGCGAAGGGCCTGCCCGACACGACTCGATACACAAAACTGTAGACTCGGGAGTGGCGGCGCTTGCGCGTAACGTCGGTCCGCTGCACACAAGTTGAATACTCTGTCGCTGCTTCATATTATCAGGTTAACGTCAAATTGCTTTTTTGGTTCCCTCATGTATTCCTACCAGCGGAAGTAGGAAGTCTTTCCTCGACGGGTTCTAAAATATAGTATATTTTGAGCGGGTATGAGATGTATGACAATCTTGAATTATAAACGATTCTATTTTGAAATGCCAAAAAAACGAGAAGGAAACAAAAGTCAGACGAGTAACTGCATTGACCCTGTTACTTCAAACCTCAACATCCAGTTGTATATGAATCCCTGCATAAATTTCAGCAAGAGAGCAGAATAAGTTTGTGATTGAGGAACGATTTACAGGATAAAAACGATTAAAATTCATTCTTCAACTCGGTAATGTCGAAGCACACAATTTGAAAAGAACAGGAGCACCATGTTAATATACATTTTGCCGCCGGTTCTTCGGACGAATCGTTGATGGTGGCATTGCTTGCACCCGAAAAATAATAACATTTAGACTCTGAATTTAGAAATCATGAGCAAATGATCTAACTTTGAAAAGGTGTCAAATGTGTCTCATCGTGATATGGTTCGCAAAATTGTCATCATTTGATACAGGGCAAGTAAAAAATGTTACCGTGGTGGAGTTTGCTGAAACAGAGATTTGTCACACTGCCTGCCCATCATTTGTAAATATTTGGAACTTCTGTAGTTACGTAATTCAAGTTTGAACTTCATCACGCGACATTTCTTCCTGATGTTATTGAGTGCACGATCGCTCCACTGGCAGACTACATCAAGGAGAAGCAGAGGGTAGAGATCAAATTTTTTACTTGAAAAGAATTTTCGACGGTGAATTTATATGGAGACTTTGAAGCAGCCATAGATCCCAGCAATCACTAAAATCTACGAGGGCTGTTTTTTTCAAGTTCCGATAGGCTATAAAAAGACAAATTGTGATACCAAGATGATTTTATTACTAAAAGATTCACAATGTCTTAGTTATTTTTCTATGTAGTCACCATGAAGGTTGAGGCATTTGTCATAACGTGAGACAAGTTTTCCTATACCTCTTCAAAGAAGTCAGCCGCCAGTGATCCCAGGTTGGTCGTCACCGTATCTTGAAGCTCGTCGTTGTTAGCGAAGCGCTGGCCCCCCAACCACGCCTTCATTTCTCGAAACAGATGGTAATCGCTGGGTGCTAAGTCCGGGCTAAACACGGTGACGACCTACCTGGGATCATTGGCGGCTGACTTTTTTGAAGAGGTGTAAGAAAACTTGTCTCACGTTATGACAAATGCCTCAACCTTCATGGTGACTACATAGAAAAATAACTGAGACATTGTAAATCTTTTAGTAATAAAATCATCTTGTTATCACAATTTGTCTTTTTTTATAGCCTATCGGAACTTGAAAAACAGCCCTCGTATAACAAAAAACTGTAATTCCATACGCTGTGCGAGGCCGCAGAAACCTTTGAAGAAGTAGTGTTTGATGTCGTGGAACACTCCGACAGCCCTGATCACGCACCACTAGGGTTTGCAATCTCGGGACAAAATGAAAATCCCGGGATTTCTTTATATTTGACATTTATGCTATTGTAATCTGTTGCCCATGACCATCACAGTATTTGGCGATTTAGAGAGCGATAAACCTTTATCTGCATGCGGAGGATTCTCTAATGAATTCACTCTTTGTAACTGTATTTACTGACATGCCATCAACTAGCTGCTACAAGCTTGGTCACGTGTTCTTCCGGAGTACTCTGATGTACCCTGACAAACTTGTTATTTTTGTTTGTTTTGGGTGCTTTCACTACTGCTCTCCCTTGCATGAGGGCGCTTTGTTCCAATACGAATTCCTTTTTCTCAGCTCTAAGTTGAGGCAACAGGGTTTACAGTTTCAGGCTTCACTATATGTTGTGTTTACTCAGTAGGTGACGTAACAAACCACTGGTAGACCAGCCTTTGCCAAGTAAATTCTTGCCGCACATTTACACACCTCGCACTTTCTCCAGTTGCAACTTTAATATTATATCGCAACACAAAGGCGTTAGTTTCTACAACATCGGCCGTTGCCATCGTATCTATTACAGTCTATTCTTTATTACCTGAAAAACCACAAAATGTATTCTTATGCAATAGTTGAACTGTATTATGAGATAGAGTAGACTACACTGTGTAGTGATGTAAATCAATACTATAATAAGAGTGGTGTCTGTCTTTCTGTCTGTCCGAAGCCAGCCGAAAGTATGTGATGAGCGTATCTGTGATACGAGCTTCATCAGCTCCACAATTTCCAGTGTATTAATGCATCAGATTCTAGCTGGAATGAATATCACGTGAGTTTAAGGAAATAGTAACATGTGTCATGTGATTTGTCGAACATTATTAAGCACTAGTCCGCTCCCTTATATTTGAAATAGGAAAAAAGGCAAAATAAAATAGAGGTCGTGAGAAATAAAAAAATTCAATCTCTCGAGAGTGCAATAAGGCCGAGTGCACACGGCCTGTCAAAAATGTATAATAATATTCGACAAATCACATGACACAAGTTCCTATTCCCTAAGCTGGTATCACAGATACGCTCATTAGCCAATCTTCCGTTATTACTTGAAGATCACAGTTTACATTTTTTACTCACTCATCACACACTTTCGGCTGGCTTCGGATAGACGGATATGCGGCTCTTTTTATAGCATAGATTTTTGACGGTCTATGTGGACTCGGCCTCATCAACTCTCGAGAGATTGAATTTTTGTATTTCTTACGGCCTTTCTTACATTTCGCTTTCTTTCTTATTTCAGATAAAGGGGGGTGGACTAGTTACAATAACATTAAAATACTAAAGTCCTATCTTGAGCTCTCAAATTGATTTATCATATTAAACGACATATTAAACGACATGTGCGAGAAAGAATTTGCCTTACTTTAAATTCCTTTTCTTCACCATCTTTCTCCACATGATTTTCATACTCAGCTCTCGCAACAGGTGGTAATCCGCGTAGCGATTCCTTCGGTACAAGTCTGTTTTCAGTTTCCTTGACCTGACCTCGATGTTTGGGATTTCTTCTCCCGCACGAACTGTTCGCTCGCCATCAAACACCCGCTGTCAGCTAAACTCAGCCTGAGTTCTCCCGCAGGTGAAGAGTATAGATACTTCCAAGTTATTTAGATTTTGAGGGTAAAGTTTGGTACAGCACACCCACTGTAAAAAAGGGTAAAAATCATGTACGAAATCGGTTCAAGGACATGCACTCAACTTAAGACCACCAAAATTTCGTAAACACTTCAATTCTCTCATGAACCACTCAGTGACCGAATGCCAAACATTAAAAAATTGCCAACCCAACGCTGTGCTGTTGCTATACACAACGCAATTAAGAAATAAACATACGCCTATATCGATACTGTGGAAACAACAGATCCCATACTTCGCTCAATTCCAGATCAAAAGCAGTGATTATCTAAACATGTCGTCTAAGCTGCCTCAACAAAAATTCATTGCTCTCTTTCTGATCACTGATGAAAGTTGCTATATTTTCATTTGACCATTTCTGTAAAAAAACTGTGATTCTCTTCAAGTATGATGGCGACATTGTTTAGTGACTCGAAAAGAGTTCAAAGCATATTTATCCCTCATGGTTATTTGCCGAAAAACACTTCAGCCTTCAGTACAAATCACTGAGTTCAAAAATAAGAACTCAGGAATTATTACATTTCAAATTTTAAATAAATAATTTTCTTTCGCAATGCTATGTGACTTGAAACACGCTGGTAATAAAAACTGCATATTTTCTATCTTTAAGTGCACAGGTTCGAGCAATACTTATAGTAACTGTCGAAGACTATGAAGTAGGCCCCGGTAATCGGATAACTAACGAAAAGAACCGATGCTAGCTAGTAGTTCCTGACGAAGTAAAAAGAAGCGACGTAGTGAAAAGTCTACGTCTCACATATAAAAACATCAGGATTAATTTTTCACCCTGTAAAGAAAGCAGCTTTTCCCAGGGCATATTTTCACCATTTTATATCAGTAATAAATTTTGTACCGAAGTTCATGAGAACGAAAAACAAGTGTCCATTTTTTTCGCAAGCGAACACTGGAGAGTAATGAAACATGTTGTCCAAAGAGGCGTTTTACGCCGGCCTTCCTTCGGTGGTGTTATTGTATCCTTCACAGGAATCCAATTCCCCGCCTCATGAGAAGAACAGTGTTGTTGTTCATATCTAAAATGAGAGCTATTTTCTGCTGTATGAGCGTGTAGATCTTTAAAAGAAGTCGCTCAGTTTCTTGCTGACATGAACAGCGTAACTTTTATTTTCCCCTTTTTACATTGTTTAAATGCGTTCAAAAAATCTGTTTTGCACAAAATAGCAAAACATTACAGGAGCAAAATAAATCATGAATAGTTCTGCATAATGCTGAAAGCTTCAATTTTAAACGGTGCATGTAACACTAATGAAATTGTACTCTATAGTGTCTGTCAGTTGAACTATGAGGCTATTTGTTTGATCAGTGAACATGCGTAAAGAAAATGAACTCACTTTTAAAGAGCTGGCGAGATATGAACTCACGCGTGGGGGCTTAAACTCTCGGACTTCGTTGCGGCGCATCAAAATGAGTGGCGGGTTATGCATGTCCCTACCAGCACATGTGCCACTTCACCAATGTTAAGAGTCACTCGTCTTCGCGATACGTGGTTTTAGCATCAGTGCAATTGAGCCCACTGGAGGAGCAAGTAGAGTTCGCCGAAGCACGACGAGTCACACCCTTCCGATGGAACATTTCTGACAATATTAGTATTGATATCCAAACTTGTTATTTGGTTACTATTGTTATCCACGATAGAAATTATGAGTTTGCTGGACTCTGTCAAAATAAAGTGCACAGTGTATATTTCGTACCTCTTACCTGTGTTGGATATTTTTACACGTACGTACATTAAAGTGTCCGATTCCGCAAAAGATGGCAATTCTATCATTAGAACAAGACATATGAAAGCTTGCTTCAGAAAACTTTCATAGATGAAAACAAATGAAAACATGACAGACTCGAGAAAAACATACTAAGGAAAAAAACGTAAGATGCTGAGATTAACTTATGTTGTAAAAATATTTCTAGATAAGTGTTGTGGCTGTGAACGAAATGCTAGTAATCTGAAATTCAACCATCAAGAATTCTTTCTTAGAGCATGAGTAATTTTTTTTAATTTGAAACGTAGTCGGCAAAGTTTCTACTGCGAGTAGAAACCTCGCTGTTAGAACCAAATGTTAGTGATGAACTGCATCTATCATACATAATTCAAAGCTTTCAAACCTAAAAAAGACATTTTCGCTACTTATGAAACACGAGTGCGAATATGTTATTGAAAGTTACATGAGCACATTTTTGTGATTTAATAGCGTTCTGTGAACATTTTCGCGAGACATGAGCCGGAAATAAAACTGTCGGACAGAAACTCGGGTCATCAAGTATCGAGGAAGCCGGCGCCTGTAAGCTTTGAATGCTATTTTTACCTTATAGTTGAAGGTAGGCAGTTTTGAATGGAGACCAGTCTAACCTAATGTTACAAGCAATTTCGTAATCATACTACGCCATTTCTTCGGCTGCCTACAGAGGCACTTGTTAAGGGAGTCTTTTGCCATGGAGATGCTTGCATGGGCTCTTCTGGAATGATTCTCTCTGACAATATTTAAATTCAAACAATACTGAGAAAGCTATTCTATGATTGCTTCGTCAGGAGAATATAAACATTCTGGACTAGTTAAGTCAGTAGATCGATTCAAATTCTTCTGAAAGTTATCAACGATGAGAGATAAATAAAATTTACTTGTCGAATCCAAGAATAAAAGAGAATTAACAGCATGGAAGTAAATCTTAAAAAGTGAACGGTTAGATACCAAAGAAACGAATTAATGCATTAATGAAGCACTTTGAAATACATGTCAGAGGTGAAACAAGTGACGCTACTCAGCTGAATCTAAAATTTTCACAGCCTAAAATCTATGAACGGACATTTTTTCCTTTTGTTTACAGTTGTTATTTTTTCTTCTGGCAAATTACTCTCATTTTTTCACTCCAAACTCCTTAAGTTGATGTGTGTCTACAATGGAAATTTAGTAAATTCTAACAGCTTGGAAGCTCAAAACTTTCACGTCAATTGTAAACTGGTCCGAATGTTGATTTTCTCACTCTATGTACTGCTCATCATTTGTGCTTATAGTTCGACTAGTCTTTCCCCCCCTCCATGAAATAGAGTGGTAACTGATCAATATATTATTACGTACACTTAATTTATGAGTATATCAGAAGACAATGGAATTTTATAAGAGTAAACGACTCTGAAATTCAGGTAAGTATTTTATTTTCACTATTAGGCAGCAATTAACAGACATGTGTGCCACTACATGTCTGCGACGAAACTGTTTTTGAAATATTATGAGCATACAGCGCCCAAAACTTGCTCCCTCCGGAAAAAAATCTTAAAAAAGTTCAACCTCCCCATTACAGTTTTTTATTTAGAATGTCATTTTATTTTTCATAGAGAAAATACACGTACTTCGAGAAGTAAATGAGGTGTAATTTTCCATCCTTTTTTTCATTTTAGAGCAAAATCACAAAACACAACGGAATACCTAATTCATAATTTAGGTAAGAATTTCTCACATAAAGGAATAAAATACAATATAGATGTGTAAAGCTCCTAACAAAAAGGAATTGTGAAAAAACTATATTTCAAATCTGAATTTTTTAACCTCGCTTGTTGCTTTGTACTGATTAAAATTAATTCTTTCGTAACGGTAGCATGTAAATAAATCATAATTCATTTTCTGACCCAACACTGTAAATTTCACCTAACTTTTAGTGAACACATTGTAAATTTCATATTGACTTCACACTGTATTATAAGAAACCAAATGGGGAAAACATACGATCAACCAACAGAGAACTTGGACACGCGTGATGAGCGCAAGAATTATGTAGAAATCCTTCGGCGGCTTCATCTGTGGTTGCCTTCCTTGCTTTTCTTGAATTAGCGTCCTCTATTTTTCTGGTGTTACTGGAGATAGAAGTGAATCAGTGAACACGTGTGAATATTTTGAATTCCTTTCGAGAAGCAATTAGAAGGAAGTAACATGGATTTAGACTAGGAGTGCAGCTGGGATCCCAAGGGTTGCAGCTTTCTTGCTAAGATTTGAATTCGCTTTTTCCATATTCCCTGCGTTCAGGCAAATACAACTGAATCACAGAACATGCGAGAAAAAAAAAGGTGGCAATTCTCTAAGCATAAATTGCGTTGCATGAGACTTTGAAGCATGGCACTAGCCGTGTTTTCACGCTTTTAATTCAAATTTGAGCATGATAAAATGGACAAACATAGATATACTTTATGCTAGTTATACTCAAAAATGTTCATTGTTAGCTACGTATGCTTAGCAGCCCCCGGATAGTAACTAGTCGGTTTAATGTTCAGAAGATATTTACGCTAGAAAAATGTACATGTTTTCATGCATTGTATTTTCTATTCGAATCCAGATTCTGCACACCTACGTAGCTGAGGTCTGTCTTGTGGACAAGAAATGGAAACATCCTCAGGGTAAAAAAAAATAATACATCTGAAGAATATCCAATAAAATTCAATAAGATTAAATTATATTTGGATCAGTAGGTTCTTGAAAAAATTGCATCTTTGCCCATAAAAAAAGCCAAACTTGTTAAACGATGATTTGAAACGGCGAATAAGTTGAAGTAGCACCCAGAAACTATCGTTACAATGAACTCATGCTTTCTGCAGGATCGATCGAACAAACCACTCATATAGTGAGAAAGTGAACCTGTCAGCACACTGTACAGGTTTTCAGAAACGGTTCAGGCAAACATTGATGAGAGTGTGGGTGGTGAGCGCTTTAAAATATGTTATTGAATATGATTGAAAGGCTGGTTTCTTTCTTCGTCGTACTCGAAGCTTAAACTTTATTGAAAACTCTGTCGGCCTCTTAGATGAACTCACAACATTTTCGTACATTTTTAATGTTGCGAACCTAATTGTCAAATTGAAAACATGATTATTGGCTGTGAATTTATAGATGAGGAATTTATAATTTTCAACTATCACCCAAGGTCAAACAATGCAAGTCCGTAGTTTTAATTCTAGTTCGTATCTACAGTATAGCTGTCATAATTTAGGCACGGAAAAAACAAAATTTAATGGTTGATTACATAAACATTATTGAATGTATTAGGGGAAGTATTCAAGAAATATAGATAAACCCTATACCTGTGAATTACAGCTTTTTAACTTTAATTTAAAAAAGATCAAGTTCAATTTAAAAAAGGTCAAGTATAATTTAAAAAAGCTCAAGTTCAATTTAAATAAGCTTAAGTTTATTTTAAAAAAGTTCAAGGTCAATTTAAAAAAGCTCAGATTTAATTTAAAAAAGCTCAGATTTATTTTAAAAAGATCAAGTTTAATTTGAAAAGTCTCAAGTAGGCTACATTTAAAAAAAGATCAAGTTCAATTTTGAAAAGCTTATGTTTCTAAAATTGCACATGTCATAATAATATAATTAAAGTTTATTTGTGAGAATGCATATTTATTCAAAAGAACTGGCACTGAAAATAGAGTAAATCGAATATCAGACAAAACCAAGCTGCTGTGATTTTGTACTTAATTTGACATTCTTCAAGTTTTACCTATGAATCATTTGCTAAACAGATCATCGGTACTTATATCTACTGATAAAAATGATCCAAATAAACTTTATGTAATAAGTAACTGTGTGACAATTAGCAAACTGCACTGACTGAAAAGTTAAAAATTACATTGCTTCAAAATTATATTTAAACAATAAGGCTGCTACAATAATGACTTATGTTATCATTTTATATAATATAGCATTATCCAAAAAAATACTTAATACCATATTAGAGGCCAATCTCTTAACTAATAATTCCATTTTTGAACATTCATACCATAGCCAAGTGCATTTATACGTTATCTCCCATCTTTAAATCTTCTAACGCAAGTATTCCAGCAAAATGCTTCTGTATATGATTGTAGGAGCGTAGACATAGCCTGGGTGTTATGGCATTAATGGATTCATCTAATACTTCTTCAAGGAAGAGCATTCGGTGCTCAGTAATGGTCATTCCTTCCGACGCGGAGTTCAGCATCTCTGTCATTCTTGTTGCTAATAAGCGCCTCATTTTTGCTTTCATTGCACTCCAGCATTCTTCTATGGGATTAATTGATGGACTGTATGGACTTGCTCGGAGTAACATAGCACCAGAAAATTTTTCTTCATCAAAAACAGTTTCAAGACCTACATGTACTGGGGCGTTATCACATACTACTATGACATTGTTAAGAGGCTCTGTTACTGCACGCAGTATTTCGCGAAGCCATTCTTGAAAGTCTTCTTTTCGGTAACTTCCTCTCCGTCTCTACAGATACGCGAGACCCTGTTATATCCCTGCCATAACATGAACTCGTATATTCTTTCCTCTCGAGGTCGGACACTTGACCGAACAGCGAGTTCCTTTACGGGAACGACCTTCACTACGCCGTAAGAAAAGATTAACATTGGTCTCGTCAATGAATATCATTAATTTGCCATCGCCACTCTTAAAATTGCCATCGCCCATCGCCCATCATCAAACATAAGCTCTTTAATATTGAACTTGATATTATTTTATAAATAGCTTACTTGAGACTTCTTGAATTAAACTTGATCTCTTAACTTAAAATAAACTTGAGCTTTTTTAAATTGACATTGAACTTTTTAAAATTAAATTTGAGCTTTTTTAAATTGAACTTGAGCTTTTTTAAATTGAAGTTAAAAAGCTGTAGAGGCATAGTTGCGCGGTTTACAACAATTTTAATCTAATATTTTAATTGGAAAATAGATGGATGAAATCACCCTATGGCCAAAGATAAGAAACCGTGTGAAAACATCAATTTATTACAAAATATCGATAACCATTTTAATGTTCCGTAAACATCACTTCACTGCATCGTCGACCACATGACATTAGTTTCACGCAAAGCCAAGCAGTTTTCCGCTCCCATCATTTTTTCAGTAAATCCATCAAATGATCTTGATTTAGAAGATTTATTTTCCGAGCTCTCTCTCCAATGATCTTCCATACATTGTTGTGTAGATACGGCCCAGGTCGCGACCCTGAGCTGGGCCATCCATCAAAGTAATTCCTTTTCCTTCTAGAAGAATTATCGAAAATTTCTTAGCCTTGTGTCAAAGTGTATGG